>WNWK01022531.1:0-32396 GCA_009830355.1 Cherax destructor
ATGTTGTATGTCACCTTGTTGTATAACTGTACAGTGAAGAGTAATTATGGTGCTGTGGTATATGTAAAACCTCTAGTAGTGTTACTACCACCTTTAGGCTAAGACCTTATTTTCCCTAGCCGTATCCTGCGGGACACTGCTAGCTTTTGTGAGACTCCGTCTTATAAGACTCCGTCTTTATAAGACTCCGTCTTTATAAGACTCCGTCTTTATAAGACTCCGTCTTTATAAGACTCCGTCTTTATAAGACTCCGTCTGGAGGTGGGGGTGTTATGGGGTATTATGGACTTGTTGTGGGGGCTGTTGGGACCCAGCATGTATTGTTGTAATTAAATAACATGAATGCCTAATTATATTGAATTATTCAGAATTTGCTATGAGGTCTTAGGTCAGGCCACCCTAAAGACTTAATAGAGCTGATTAAACTGTTTTTCTCAATATAATAGGTTATATAAAATATAAATGCACATTATTATTAAGTATTAGTTATAAGTTGCATGTCTCATTGTAATAACATAAGATATATTGAGAGTACATGTGGAGGTAGTAGGTTGGTAGACAGCAACCACCCAGGGAGGTACTACCGTCCTGCCAGGTGACTGTGAAACAGAAACCTGAAACTGTTTTACATGATGGTAGGATTGCTGGTGTCTTTTTTCTGTCTCATAAACACGCTGGATAACAGGTATATCTAGCTACTTCTACTTACACTTTAGGTCACACTACACTGGCATACACATGCATATATATACATACACACATCTAGGTTTTTCTTCTTTCTTAATAGCTCTTGTTCTTTTTATTTTCTCTATTGTCCATGGGGAAGTGGAAAAGAATCTTTCCTCCGTAAGCCATGCGTGTCGTATGAGGCGACTAAGATGCCGGGAGCAATGGGCTAGTAACCCCTTCTCCTGTACAAATCTACTAAAAACGAGAAGAAAAAAAACTTTATAAAATTGGGTTGTCTGAATGTGCGTGGATGTAGTGCGGATGATAAGAAAGAGATGATTGCCGATGTTATGAATGAAAAGAAGTTGGATGTCCTGGCCCTAAGCGAAACAAAGCTGAAGGGGTAGGCGAGTTTCAGTGGGGAGAAATAAATGGGATTAAGTCAGGAGTATCTGAGAGAGTTAGAGCTAAGGAAGGGGTAGCAATAATGTTGAAGGATCAGTTATGGAAGGAAAAGAGGGAATATAAATGTGTAAATTCAAGGATTAGTGGATTAAAATAAGGGTCGGATGCGAAAAGTGGGTCATAATAAGCGTGTATGCACCTGGAGAAGAGAGGAGTGTAGAGGAGAGAGAGAGATTTTGGGAGATGTTAAGCGAATGTATAGGAACTTTTGAACCAAATGAGAGAGTAATTGTGGTAGGGGACCTAAATGCTAAAGTGGGAGAAACATGCAGAGAGGGTGTAGTAGGTAAGTTTGGGGTGCCAGGTGTAAATGATAATGGGAGCCCTTTGATTGAACTTTGTATAGAAAGGGGTTTAGTTATAGGTAATACATATTTTAAGAAAAGAGGATAAATAAGTATACAAGATATGATGTAGGGCGTAATGACAGTAGTTTGTTGGACTATGTATTGGTAGATAAAAGACTGTTGAGTAGACTTCAGGATGTACATGTTTATAGAGGGGCTACAGATATATCAGATCACTTTTTAGTTATAGCTACAGTGGGAGTAAAAGGTAGATGGGATACAAGGAAAATAGAATCAGTAAGTAAAAGAGAGGTGAAGGTTTATAAACTAAAAGAGGAGGCAGTTAGGGTAAGATATAAACAACTATTGGAGGATAGATGGGCTAGTGAGAGTGTAGGCAATGGGGTCGAAAATGTATGGGGTAGATTTAAAAATGTAGTGTTAGAGTGTTCAGCAGAAGTTTGTGGTTACAGGCGAGTGGGTGCAGGAGGGAAGAGGAGCGATTGGTGGAATGATGATGTAAAGAGAGTAGTAAGGGAGAAAAAGTTAGCATATGAGAGGTTTTTACAAAGTAGAAGTGATGCAAGGAGGGAAGAGTATATGGAGAGAAAAGAGAGGTTAAAAGAGTGGTGAAGCAATGTAAAAAGAGAGCAGATGAGAGAGTGGGTGAGATGTTATCAGCAAATTTTGTTGAAAATAAGAAAAAGTTTTGGAATGAGATTAATAAGTTGAGGAAGCCTAGAGAACAAATGGATTTGACAGTTAAAAATAGGAGAGGAGAGTTATTAAATGGAGAGTTAGAGGTATCGGGAAGATGGAGAGAATATTTTGAGGATTTGTTAAATGTTGATGAAGACAGGAAGCTGTGATTTCGTGTGTAGGGCAAGGAGGAATAACATCTTGTAGGAGTGTGGAAGAGCCAGTTGTGGGTGTAGGGAAGTTCGTGAGGCAGTGGGTAGAATGAAAGGGGGTAAGGCAGCTGGGATTGATGGGATAAAGATAGAAATGTTAAAAGCAGGTGGGGATATAATTTTGGAGTGGTTGGTGCTATTATTTAATAAATGTATGGAAGAGGGTAAGGTACCTAGGGATTGGCAGAGAGCGTGTATTGTTCCTTTGTATAAAGGCAAAGGGGACAAAAGAGAGTGCAAAAATTATAGGGAATAAGTCTGTTGAGTGTACCTGGTAAAGTGTATGGTAGAGTTATTATTGAAAGAATTAAGAGTAAAACAGAAAGCAGGATAGCAGATGAACAAGGGGGCTTTAGGAAAGGTAGGGGTGTGTAGACCAAGTGTTTACAGTGAAACATATAGGTGAACAGTATTTGGATAAGGGTAAAGATGTTTTTGTGGCATTTATGGATTTGGAAAAGGCGTATGATAGGGTAGATAGGGGGCAATGTGGCAGATGTTGCAGGTGTATGGAATAGGAGGAAGGTTACTGAAAGCAGTGAAGAGTTTTTATGAGGATAGTGAGGCTCAGGTTAGAGTGTGTAGGAGGGAAGGGGACTATTTCCCAGTAAAAGTGGGCCTTAGACAAGGATGTGTGATGTCACCGTGGTTGTTCAATATATTTATAGATGGGGTTGTAAGAGAAGTGAATGCGAGGTCTTGGCAAGAGGTGTTGGGCTAAAAGATAAAGAAGCAAATACAAAGTGGGAGTTGTCACAGTTGCTTTTGCTGATGACACTGTGCTTTTGGGAGATTCTGAAGAGAAGCTGCAGAGGTTGGTGGATGAATTTGGTAGGGTGTGTAAAAGAAGAAAATTGAAAGTGAATATAGGAAAGAGTAAGGTGATGAGGATAACAAAAAGAATAGGTGACGAAAGATTGGATATCAGATTGGAGGAGAGAGTATGGAGGAGGTGAATGTATTCAGATATTTGGGAGTGGACATGTCGGCGGATGGGTCTATGAAGGATGAGGTGAATCATAGAATTGATGAGGGAAAAGGGTGAGTGGAGCACTTCGGAGTCTGTGGAGACAAAGAACCTTGTCCATGGAAGTAAAGAGGGAATGTATGAGAGTATAGTTATACCAACGCTCTTATATGGGTGTGAAGCATGGGTGATGAATGTTGCAACGAGGAGAAGGCTGGAGGCAGTGGAGATGTCATGTCTGAGGTCAATGTGTGGTGTGAATATAATGCAGAGAATTCGGAGTTTGGAAATTAGGAGGAGGTGCGGGATTACCAAAACGATTGTTCAGAGAGCTGAGGAGGGTTGTTGAGGTGGTTTGGACATGTAGAGAGAATGGAACGAGACAGAGTGACTTCGAAGTGTATAAATCTGTAGTGGAGGGAAGGCGGGTAGGGGTCGGCCTAGGAAAGGTTGGAGGGAGGGTAAAGGAAGTTTTGTGTGCGAGGGCTTGGACTTCCAGCAAGCATGTGTGAGCGTATTTGATAGGAGTGAATGGAGGCATATGGTTTTTAATACTTGACGTGCTGTTGGAGTGTGAGCAAAGTAACATTTATGAAGGGATTCAGGGAAACCGGCAGGCCGGACTTGAGTTCTGGAGATGGGAAGTACAGTGCCGGCACTCTGAAGGAGGGGTGTTAATGTTGCAGTTTTATAACTGTAGTGTAAAGCACCCTTCTGGCAAGACAGTGATGGAGTGAATGATGATGAAAGTTTTTCTTTTTCGGGCCACCCTGCCTTGGTGGGAATCGGCCGATGTGTTAATAAAAAAAAATGTGGAGATATGCAAAGTGTGTGTTTATGTTTGAGGGGGAGGAGCTTAGAGAGACTGTTGTTTTCCCACAATGCCCTTCCTTAGAACAATGGCGGCTGGAGTGAGCTGGTGTTGTAGGTGCTGATTTTAACTCGGCTTCAGGGCTGAATGAGTGCCCAAAAGGTAATGGGGAGGGTTGTAGATCGATGTTACTATGACATTCAGTGATCTTCAGTGTATCAAGACACTGGAGGGTTAAGAAATGTTGAGGAAAAGAGAGTTGAAGGTAGCAGCTGAGCCATGTGCTTTGGGAAAGGCTGATTATATGTTTAGGAGTGGAGACCTGTATATTATATGTTTATACTTCTTAATATAGCTCTATTTTTATAATGTTGGTTTAAATAACCTTTAAGAGGAATGTGAAAGGACCAATAAGTTTTCAGATGCAGCAGCTAAACCTGAGTAAGTATCTTTTAGCCTAATAATGTCCTCCTTTTACCCTAAGACCTTTTGAGTAGATACCCTATGCTAGTACATGTAGAACCTTGATGATAAATAAGGGAAAATAACATAACACAGGTACAGTAGGGCCCTGCTTTACGGCATTTCGCTAATACAGACATTTAAAATTATGACCAAAACTTGCTATACGGCTCCCCATCTTTCTAATACGGCGCACCCCACCTGGTTTGTTTACATTCTCCATGAGCACATCTCTCTATTATGTCTGGAAACTTTCCAAAATTTCAAGTGTTTTAAGGTTATTGCATATTTTATATGTACAGTGGACCCTCGGTTAACGAAAAAACTTCATCCCAGAAGCCTGCTCAAGTGCCATTACCGAACGAATTTACTTCCTTAAGAAATAATGTCACGTAGGTTAGTCTATTTCAGACCCCCAAAAATACACTTCCACATGCACTTACAATATTATACTTACATAATTGTACGATTTCCGGGGTGTTCGTTAACCGAGGGTCCACTGTACTCTGATAATTATACTTATGTGTACCTGTACCTAAATATACTTACACACTATGCTGACGTGCAGGTACACATTAAAACCACCAAGAGTCTCTCTACTTTTGAAGAAGCCACAATAATAATAATAAACTCTTCGGCACATTTAATGTCGTATATTACGTTAATATGGACATTTCCATTAATCCATCTATGATTTTTTTTTTCAAAATTATATAAGAAACACGTTACATAACACATAAACATGATACATACACCCACAGTATAAAACTTGGCATAAATATGAGATGCGTTAACCAAGCGGCTTGTAGGAGTGCCGGAAGAATTACGTTTTCTCTAGCCCAACACCAGTTACTGGGGGATAACTGTAAAAAAATATTCCTTTTGTATCCTTTCACTCTAGCTATTCACAACACTTGTGGGTTTAGAGCTTCTTTTTTTATGATTATAATACAGTGGACCCCTGGATTTCATACAGCTCCCAACTCGAACAATTATGTAAGTGTACGTATTTTTGTAAGTGCTTTTGTGAGTGTATTTTTGGCGGTCTGAAACGGACTAATCTAATTTACATTCATCCTTATGGGAACAAATTTGTTCAGTAACGGCACTCGAACAGCCTTCTGGAAAGAATTATTGAAGAATCTGGGGGTCCACTGTAATAATAACATTCACTCTAAAAATGGTGTGTTGCATGAATATGGGAGTGCTGCTGTTTGTTTATTCTTCTGTACCAACTTGTACACAATGTAAGAATATTTGTATTGTGAGGTAATTATTATTATACGTAATAAAAAAAAAAATATTGTGAGGTAGAAATTTCACAAACTCTTACAAACATATGTGAATGAACTAAAATTGGACACGTATTAATACGCATTTATTTCGCCTGACCGAGTGATCGCCCACTTTGAATTCTGCTTGGAGAAAACTGTGGCCAGATTGTGTCCTCAAGAAGGATTTTGAGGGGTTTGAGGCTGACCCTGATGACCCTATGCCTGTTGTGGAATCTATTTTGGCACTGGGGAAGTCCATGTTGTTGAGTGGCCAGGATGTGGAAGAGTTGTTGGAGAACCACAGGGAAGAGCTAACTACTGAAGAGCTGCAACACCTTCATCTGGAACAGCAACAGACTACAGCTAAGGATACTGCTTCAGAGGAGGAGGAAGAGAGGATGAAGAAGGTGCCTTCTTCAGTGATTAAGGACATGTGTGCAAAGTGGAGTGAGTTGCAAACTTTTGCGGAGAATTATCATCCTAACAAAACTGTTGCAAGCCGTGTCTGCAACATGTTCAATGACAATGTCTTGTCCCATTTTAGGAAAATCTTAAAGAAACGCCAGAAACAGAGCTCCCTGGGCAGATTTTTAGTGCGACAGGGGTCCAGTGCCAGTAGAAGACAAAGAAGGGAAGTAACCCCGGATAGGGACTTGATACCTGAAGTCTTTATGGAGGGGGATTCCCCTTCCAAACAATAAACTCTCCTCCCTCTCCCCTCCTCCAATACACCAACAAGAGTCTTCAATAAAAGTATGTATGTAATGTTAATATTTATTTATATTTATTATTGTTTTCTGTATGTAAAACTATACAGTAGGGCCCCGCGAGTTCAAATTATGACCAAAACTTTTGTATATGGCGAGCGGTCTTTCAGATACGGCGTGCGCCACCCGGTTTGTTTACATTTTCCATGAGCACATCTATTATGTAATAATCACTATTGGGCACATTAAATGTCCAATTTTACGTCAATATAGACATTTTCATTAATCCATCTATGATATTTTCTTCAAATTTATATAAGAAACAAGTTACATAGCATATAAACATGCTGTTTATATGCTATGTAGGTGTGGTTGCTGGGCGGAGGGAAAACATTACGTAATACTAATAATAATCACTCTTGGGCACATTAAATGTCTTATTTTATGTTAATATAGACATTTTATAGGTACAATGGTACCTCAAGTTACGATATTTTTTCGTTCGAGAATGCTGTTCAAGTGCCATTACTAAACGAATTTATCCCCATAAGGAATAATGTAAAATAGACTAGTCCTTTTACACCCCCAAAAATATACCTACAAAAGCATTTAAAAAAATAAACTTACATAAAAGGGCGATTTTGGGGACCATCGTAACTCGAGGTACCACTGTAGTAGGTTGGTAGACAGCAACCACCCAGGGAGGTACTACCATCTTGCCAGGTGACTGTGAAACAGAAACCTGAAACTGTTTTACATGATGGTAGGATTGCTGGTGTCTTTTTTTTTGTCTCATAAACATGCAAGATTTCAGGTACGTCTTGCTACTTCTACTTACACTTAGGTCACGCCACACAAACATGTACACGTTTATGTATACACACTCATCTGAGTTTTCTTTGATTTTATCTTAATAGTTCTTGTTCTTATTGCTTTGCCTTTCATATCCATGGGGAAGTGGAATAAGAACCTTTCCTCCATAAGCCATGCGTGTTGTAAAAGTCAACTAAAATGCTGGAACAATGGGCTAGTAACCCCTTTTCCTGTATAGTACTTACTAAAAAGAAAAAGAAGAAAACCGTCAAAGTGGGATGTTTGAATGTGCGTGGATGTTGTGTGAATGATAAGAAAGAGATGATTGTAGATGTTATGAATGAAAAGAAGCTGGATGTCCTGGCTTTAAGTGAGACAAAGCTGAAGGGGGTAGGAGAGTTTCAGTGGGGAGAAATAAATGGGATTAGGTCAGGGGTTTCAAATAGAGTTAGAGCTAAAGAAGAAGTGGCAATAATGTTGAATAATCAGTTATGGCAGGTAAAGAAGGAATATAAATGTATAAATTCAAGGATTATGTGGAGTAAAATAAAGGTTGGATGTGAAAAGTGGGTTATAGTAAGTGTTTATGCACCTGGAGAAGAGAGAAGTGTAGAGGAGAGAGAGAGAGATTTTGGGAAACGTTGAGTGAGTGTGTGGGGAGTTTTGAACCAAGTGAGAGAGTAATTGTGGTTGGGGATCTTAATGCTAAAGTGGGTAAAAATGTTGTGGAGGGAGTAGTAGGTAAATTTGGGGTGCCAGGGGCAAATGTAAATGGGGAACCATTAATTGAGCTATGTGTAGAAAGAGGTTTGGTAATAAGTAATACATATTTTATGAAAAAGAGGATAAATAAATATACAAGGTATAATATAGCACGTAAGGAAAGTAGTTTGTTGGATTATGTATTGGTGGATAAAAGGTTGATGGGTAGGCTTCAGGATGTACATGTTTATAGAGGGGCAACGGATATATCAGATCATTATTTGGTTGTAGCTACAGTTAGAGTAAAAGGTATATGGGACAAAAAGAAAATGGCAACAGTAAGTAAGAGAGAGGTAAAAGTGTATAAACTAAGGGAGGAGGAAGTTAGGGTGAGATATAAGCAACTATTGGCAGAAAGGTGGGCTAGTGCAAGTATGAGTAGTAGGGGGGTTGAAGAGAGTTGGGATAGTTTTAAAAATGCAGTATTAGAATGTGGGGCAGAAGTTTGTGGCTATAGGAGGGTGGGTGCAGGAGGAAAGAGGAGTGAGTGGTGGAATGAAGAAGTAAAGGGTGTGATAAAAGAGAAAAAGGTAGCTTATGAGAGGTTTTTACAAAACAGAAGTGGTAATAGAAGAGCAGAGTATAAGGAGAGTAAAAGAAAAGTGAAGAGAGTCATGAGAGAGTGCAAAAGAAGAGCGGATGAAAGAATGGGAGAGGCTCTGTCAAGAAATTTTGCTGAAAACAAGAAAATTTTTTGGAGTGAGATAAACAAGGTAAGAAAGCCTAGGGAACGAATGGATTTGTCAGTTAAAAAAAGAGTAGGGGAGTTAGTCAATGGGGAGCTGGAGGTATTGGGTAGATGGCGGGAATATTTTGAGGAACTTTTAAATGTCGATGAAAAAAGGGAGGCGGTAATTTCATGTACTGGTCAGGGAGGTACAACATCGTTTAGGAGTGAAGAAGAGCAGGCTGTGAGTGTGGGGGAAGTGCGTGAGGCATTACGTAGAATGAAAGGGGGTAAAGCAGCTGGAATTGACGGAATCATGACAGAAATGTTAAAAGCAGGGGGATATAGTGCTGGAGTGGTTGATATTTTTGTTTAATAAATGTATGAAAGAGGGAAAGTACCTAGGGATTGGCAGAGAGCATGTATAGTTCCTTTATATAAAGGAAGGGGATAAAGAGAGTGTAAAAATTATAGGGGAATAAGTTTACTGAGTATACCAGGTAAAGTGTATGGCAGGGTTATTATTGAAAAAATTAGAGGTAAGACAGAGAGTAGGATTGCAGATGAGCAAGGAGGCTTTAGAGTGGGTAGGGGATGTGTAGATCAAGTGTTTACAGTGAAGCATATATGTGAACAGTATTTAGATAAAGGTAGAGAAGTTTTTATTGCATTTATGGATTTAGAAAAGGCATATGATAGAGTGGATAGGGGAGCAATGTGGCAAATGTTGCAAGTGTATGGAACAGGTAGTAAGTTACTGAAGGCCGTAAAGAGTTTTTATGAGGATAGTGAGGCTCAGGTTAGGGTGTGTAGGAGAGAGGAGATTACTTCCCGTAAAAGTAGGTCTTAGACAGGGATGTGTAATGTCACCATGGTTGTTTAATATATTTATAGATGGGGTTGTAAAAGAAGTAAATGCTAGGGTGTTGGGGAGAGGGTGGGATTAAATTATGGAGAATTAAATGCAAATGGGAGTTGACACAGTTACTTTTTGCTGATGATACTGTGCTTATGGGAGATTCTAAAGAAAAGTTGCAAAGGTTAGTGGACCAGTTTGGGAGAGTGTGTAAAGGTAGAAAGTTAAAAGTGAACATAGATAAGAGTAAGGTGATGAGGGTATCAAACGATTTAAATAAAGAAAAATTGGATATCACATTGGAGAGAGGGATTATGGAAGAAGTAAATGTTTTCAGATATTTGGGAGATGACGTGTCAGCGGATGGGTTTATGAAGGATGAGGTTAACCATAGAATTGATGAAGGAAAAAAGGTGAGTGGTGCGTTGAGGTATCTGTGGAGACAAAAACGTTATCCATGGAGGCAAAGAAGGAATTTACGAAAGTATAGTGGTACCAACACTCTTATATGGGTGTGAAGCATGGGTTGCAAATGCTGCAGCGAGGAGGAGGCTGGAGGCAGTGGAGATGTCCTGTCTAAGGGCAATGTGTGGTGTAAATATTATGCGAAAATTCGAATGTGGAAATTAGGAGAAGTTGTGGAGTTACTAAAAGTATTTGTCAGAGGGCTGAAGAGGGGTTGTTGAGGTGGTTTGGTCATTTAGAGAGAATGGACCAAAGTAGAATGACTTGGAGAGCGTATAAATCTGTAGGGAATGAAGGCGGGTAGGGGTCGTCCTAGAAAAGGTTGGAGGGAAGGGTAAAGGAGGTATTGTGGGCGAGGGCTTGGACTTCCAGCAAGCATGTGTGAGCGTGTTAGATAGGAGTGAATGGAGACGAATGGTTTTTGGGACATGACGATCTGTTGGAGTGTGAGCAGGGTAACATTTTGTGAAGGGATTCAGGGAAACCAGTTAATTGATTTAGTTGGACTTGAGTCCTGGAAATGGGAAGTACAATGCCTGCACTTTAAAGGAGGGGTCTGGGATAGTGACAGCTGGGAGGGACAATTCTCAGCTGTCGTATCTGAGCTCCTCTGCAAAGACAGTGATTATGTATGAGTGTGGTGAAAGTGTTGAATGATGATGAAAGTATTTTCTTTTTGGGGATTTTCTTTCTTTTTGGGTCACCCTGCCTCGGTGGGAGACGGCCGACTTGTTGAAAAAAAAAAAAATAGACATTTGCATTAATCAGACAAGGTTATTTTAGTATTTAATGGTAATGAATTCCAGATTCTGGGGCCCTTTATGTGCATAGAATTTTTACATAGGTTGATATGGACATGGGGTATATCAAAAAGTGATCTGTGTCTTGTGTTGTGGTCATGGGTCCTATTAAGGTTGGTGAGGAGAATTTTGAGCGGAGGGTTTATATTAGAATGTAGAGTTCTATGTATGTAGTAGGCACAAGAATAAGTGTGAATGTTCTTTATGGTGAGTACTTTTAGGCTTTTGAATATTGGTGGAGTATGCTGTCTAGAGTGGGAATTTGTTATCATTCTGACTGCAGCCTTTTGCTGGGTTATGAGTGGTCTAAGGTGATTTAATGTTGTTGATCCCCATGCACAGATTCCATAGGTGAGATATGGGTAGATGAGTGAGTGATATAGTGCAAGGAGAGCTGATTGAGGCACATAATAGCATATCTTTGATAATATGCCTACTGTCTTTGAGATTTTCTTGGAAATTTGTTGTGTGTGTTTGGAATTTAAGGCTACTGCCTCCTAACACCACTCCTCTCATCCAGCCCATGGACCAGCAGGTCATTTCTAACTTCAAGAAACTGTACACCAAAGCAGTGTTTTAGAAGTGCTTTGATGTGACCTCAGACACTGCATTGACCCTAAGAGAGTTCTGGAAAGATCACTTTAATATCGTCCATTGCATAGGCCTTATAGGTAAGGCTTGGGAGGGAGTGACTTCCAGGACTTTGAACTCTGCTTGGAGACCACTGTGGCCGGATTGTGTTGAAAAGAGGAATTTTGAAGGATTTGAGGCTGACCCTGACAACCCTGTGCCTGTTGTGGAAGATATTGTGGCATTGGGGAAGAGCCTGGGGTTGGAGGTGAGTGGTGAGGATGTGGAAGAGTTGGTGGAGGAGCACAGGGTAGAGCTAACAACTGAAGAGCTGCAAGAGCTTCATCTGGAACAGCAACAGACCACAGCTGAGGTTATTGCTTCAAAGGAGGAGGGAGAGAGAGAGAAGGAGGTGCCTTATTCAGTGCTTAAGGAGATGTGTACAAAGTGGAATGAGTTGCAGACATTTGTTGAAAGATACCACCCTGAGCAAGCTGAAATGAGCTTTCTGTGCAACCACTTCAGTGACAGAGCCATGTTGTACTTTAGTAAAGTGTTGAAGAGTCGCCAGAAACAGAGGACTGTGGACAGTTACTTTACCAGGCAGGGGTCTAGTGACTCTCAAGCTGGTCCTAGTGGCATTAAAAGACAAAGAAGGAAGTAACCCCAGAGAGGGACTTGTTACCTGAAGTCCTTTTGGAGGGGGATTTTCCTTCCAACCACTAACTCCCTGCCCCTGTCATCATCCCTACCATCCAGATGCCTGCAACTCTTCAATAAAGGTAAGTAAATGTATATATATATATAGTTTTTTATTATTTAGTATGTCAATATTTTTGGGTGGAACGGATTAATTGTATTTACATTATTTCTTATGGGAAAAAAGGTTCAGAATTTCGTAAATTTCGTATTAAGTAATAGCTCCTGGAACGGATTAATTACGATAGTCGAGGGACCACTGTATGTGTAGAAAACCTAGGATAACCCAAAAAAGTCAGAGTGACTTATTTCCATTGCTACACTGTTACTGCTACACTTTATCGACTTGTGAAGCTTCTTTGGACCCATGGTGACTTATTTCACAGTGACAATCACTAAACCACCAATAAACACAACAAATTTATTGTGAAATGTTTGAAAGAGCGCGTTGGGTATTGTTCACTCAAGTGTAAACAACGCTAGACTGGTATCCTGCGCGGCGAAGCGCGGGCAGGCGGACAGGTCTGGTATGGATCGCTACACGAGTAAAAAATGCTACACGAGAAAAATATTGACCGTAAAAAGCAATCTTTACACGAAAAAATCGTTATTCGGACAGATCGTTACTCGGGGGTCTACTGTATTTATAATTGTTTTGTGAATGTAAAAGTACAGTGGACCCTCGGTTAACGAAAAAACTTCATCCCAGAAGCCTGCTCAAGTGCCATTACCGAACAAATTTACTTCCTTAAGAAATAATGTCACGTAGGTTAGTCTATTTCAGACCCCCAAAAATACACTTCCACATGCACTTACAATATTATACTTACATAATTGTACGATTTCCGGGGTGTTCGTTAACCGAGGGTCCACTGTATAGTTAATCTTTACAAAATTAATTTTTGTGAATATTTTTGGATGTCTGGAACGGATTAATTGTATTTACATTATTTCTTATAGGAAATAAGGTTTCGAGTTTTGAATTTTTCGTGTTGAGGTCTAGCTCCTGGAACGGATTAAGACCGATAGTCGAGGGACCACTGTACTACTAATAATCACTCTTGGGCACATTAAATGTCTTATTTTACGTTAATATAGACATTTTCACTTAATCCATCTATGATATTTTCTTCAAAATTATATAAGAAACACGTTACAAAGCATATAAACATGCTGTTTATATGCTATGGTGTTGCCGGGAGGAGAGAAAAAATTACGTAATAGTGAGCCCCCAGTTCTCGTGATTAATCCGTTCCAGAGGGCTTAATGAACACCGAATATAACGAACTCCGAATCTATTTTCCCCATAAGAAAAATTGGAAATAAAATTAATCCGTTCCAGAAACCCAAAAGTATTAAAATATTTTTTTACAACATATAGACATTAAATTACACACAAAACAATGAGAATTAAAGAAATAATAGTTCAATAACCTGTCACTTACATTTATTGAAGAGTTGTTGATGTGTGGAAGATGGGAGGAGGGGAGAGGATGGAGTAGTATGCTAGTGTTTGGAAGGGGAATCCCCTTCCATTAACACTGCAGGTGCCAAGTTCTTTTTTGGGGTTACTGGCCTTTTTCTTTTAATGCCACTAGGACCAGGTTGAGAGTCACTGGAACTTTCTCTCACAAAAAAATCTGTCCAGGGAGCTCTGTGTCTGGCGTTTCTTTAAAACATCCCTGAAATGGGACACCACATTGTCATTGTACATGTGGCCAACACGGCCTGCAACAGCTTGGTTAGGGTGATAATCATCCATAAAGCTTTGCACATCAGCCCATTTGGCACAGATCTCCCTAATCCTTGAAGAATGCAACTTCCTCCATCTCTGTTCCTCCTCCTCCTCTGAACCATTTTCCTGAACTGTGGTCTGTTGTTGCTGTTTCTGTTGAAGCTCTTGCAGATCTTCAGTGGTTATCTCTTCATTGTGCTCCTCCACCAACTGTTCCACATCCTCGGTACAAACATCCAACCCCATGGACTTGCCCAGTTCCAAAATTTCTTGCACAACAGGCTCAGGCTCAGGCTCAGGCTCAGGGTTCTGAGGCTCAGCCCCAAAACCTTCAAAATCCCTCTCTAGGACACAGTCTGGCCACAATTTTCTCCAGGCAGAGTTCAAAGTCCTGGTAGTCACTTCCTCCCAAGCCTTACCTATAAGGTTTACACAATGCAGGATATGGAAATGATCTTTCCAAAAGTCTTTTAGGGTCATATTCATGTCTGTGGTCACATCAAAGCACTTTTGAAACATTGCTTTGGTGTAGAGTTTTTTAAAGTTGGAAATGGCCTGGTGGTCCATGGGCTGGAGGAGAGGAGTGGTATTAGGGGGGCAAGAACTTCACTTTGATGAACTTAAAGTCCTGCACAATTTGCTCTGCCAAGTCTCGAGGATGACAAGGAGCATTGTCCATTATCAGGAGGCACTTAAGTGGCAAATTATTTTCCTCGAGATATTTCTTCACACTGGGGCCAAACACTTCATAAAACCAGTCCAAGAAAATTTTCCTAGTGACCCATGCCTTATTGTTAGACTTCCACATCACACACAAATTAGACTTGGTGACACTACATCTCATAAAAGGCTCGGGGATTTTCAGAATGATACACCACTAAAGGTTTCACTTTAAAATCCCCGCTAGTATTAGCACACAACATCAGAGTTAGCCTGTCTTTCATAGGCTTGTGTCCTGGGAGTGCCTTTTCCTCCTGTGTAATGAAGGTCCTGTTTGGCATTTTCTTTCAAAACAGGCCTGTTTCGTCACAATTAAACACTTGTTGGGGTTGGAATTGTTCAGCCTCTATGTACCCCACGAATTCATTCACGCAATTTTCAGCCGCACTTTTGTCAGAACTGGCTGCCTCACCATGCCTCACAACACTATGTATGCCACTACGCTTCTTAAATCTGTCAAACCAGCCTTTGCTGGCTTTAAATTCGTTCACTTCAGCACTCATTGCAGGCATTTTCTTAACGAGATCATCATGCAACTAACTGCCTTGCTTTTTCAGATATCGCCTGCGTAACACTATCTCCTGCTAATTGTTTCTCGTTGATCCACACCAACAACAAAGTTTCCACTTCTTCCAGCACTTGAGATCTCTGTTTTGTGACCATACTTGCACCTTTCGCAGCAACAGCGTCCTTGATTTCCATTCTCTTGGCCACAATGGAAGAGATGGTTGAATGGGCTTTGCCATAGAGCCTGGCCAGCTCAGCCAAACGAACTCCACTTTCATATTTTGCAATGATCTCCTTCTTCAATTCTACCGTATTTCTGACATTCTTTATTACAGGCTTGGCACTAGGAACTTTCTTGGGGCCCTTGGTGGCTTATTTAGCAGTTGCAAGTACTAAAAATACTTGAATAATGACAAAATGTATGGTATGAATGCGTGGGTGGCAGGGGTTGCGCTCACTCGCTGGTAAACAATAGCACACTGACGCTGATTGGAGTGCCCGGGCCCTCTCAGGCCACGCGTACGCGTCCGGGACGAATCATTAACTCCAAGCGGATTCGTTAACACCGAGGCAAAATTTTTGTGAAAAAACTTAACGAACACCGATTTTAACGAACTCCGACGCTAACGAACACTACGGGTTGACTGTACTACTAATAATAATCACTCTTGGGCACATTAAATGTCTTATTTTACGTTAATATAGACATTTTCATTAATTCATCTATGACATTTTCTTCAAAATTATTATATGAACATGATACATACACACACAGAATAAAAATTGACAAATATGAGATTTGTTTACCAAGTGACTTTGTAGGAGTGTCGGAAGGATTACGTTTTCTCTAGTCAAACACTGAGGGATAACTGTAGAAAAATATTCCTTTCATATGCCTTCATTCTATATATAGCTATTCACGACCCTTGTGGGTTTAGCGCTTTTTTATTATGATAATACAGTAGATTGTCATTTAGCACGAGATTATGTTGTACGTTACGGGTATTGCACGATTGAAGAATTGCGGCACATTATTATCTAACACGACGTAAAAATGATATTACATGGTTCGCGGGAGGGGAAAAAAAAATTAAGCCCGCAGGTCCTTCATAAACCATCCCACTAACAGAATATTTGCCCAACCAAATTTTCAATGTTTCCCAAGCAATAAGCTTCGATAATTCTATTCACTCATGCGCAAGTCTCACTCAAATAAAATCTTGTGTGTGGGGAAGTACCCTGGCTGGTTTGTGTGGGGAAGTCTCCTGGCTGGCTTGTGTGGGGAAGTATCCTGGCTGGTTTGTGTGGGGAAGTCTCCTGGCTGGTTTGTGTGGGGAAGTATCCTGGCTGGTTTGTGTGGGGAAGTCTCCTGGCTGGTTTGTGTGGGGAAGTCTCCTGGCTGGTTTGTGTGGGGAAGTATCCTGGCTGGTTTGTGTGGGGAAGTACCCTGGCTGGTTTGTGTGGGGAAGTATCCTGGCTGGTTTGTGTGGGGAAGTCTCCTGGCTGGTTTGTGTGGGGAAGTCTCCTGGCTGGTTTGTGTGGGGAAGTATCCTGGCTGGTTTGTGTGGGGAAGTATCCTGGCTGGTTTGTGTGGGGAAGTATCCTGGCTGGTTTGTGTGGGGAAGTATCCTGGCTGGTTTGTGTGGGGAAGTATCCTGGCTGGTTTGTGTGGGGAAGTATCCTGGCTGGTTTGTGTGGGGAAGTACCCTGGCTGGTGTGTGAGGTGATGGTCACTTGCCCATAAACAATGGCTTTGTTTATGGGCTGACGCTCCAACCTTCATTATCTCTGTCATATTTTTATTAATTTGGGCGTCTTTATCATGCTGCTACGTTATTTATGTTATACCTAATATTATTCTGGAATAAATATGATAGGTAGATAACTTATTGATAGTAATAATAAGTATTATTATACAATATTTTAGTGCGGTGAGCTCACACCTCCACACGCCATGTTGGTCCGTGAGTAACTGAGCTGAAAGAGACTTCTAGCCCGTCTCCCTCATAGCACCGCCAACCATTCAATACTCTACGTATATAATATCAGTTTTTATTAATTTGTGCATCTTTATCATGCTTCTACGATATTTATGTTATACCTAATATTATTCTGGAATAAATATGATTGGTAGATAACCTTTATTGATAGTAATAGTATTATTTTACAATACTTTATAGTGCCGTGAGCTAACATATCCTCACGCCATGATGGTCCATGAGCAACTGAGACACTGCTCCACCTTCTCCCTCTCTCTCATAGCCCCGACCACCCGAAATTTCATGATTTTTTTTCAGGAAGCTTACTCAGAGGTATATTTTATCTAAAAAAATGTTTTTTCAGAAAATCCTTGAAAATGCCTTGAATTGTCAAAAAATGCACCTATATGTCAGTTTTTATTAATTTATGCATCTTTATCATGTTTCTGCATTATTTATGTTATACCTAATATTATCCTGGAATAAATATGATAGGTAGATATTATTTATTAATAGTAATAGTATAATTATACAATAACAAAACTAGAAGCAGTGGTTTGAAACTGGGTCTAGACCAGCTGATGTCTTACCGTCAGCTGTATAGTGTACTGCAGGGTAAAAGAGCCCAGAGATCTATTACAGCATTTATGCATACTCCAATACAACCATCGACTTTAGTACCAGAACCTCTACCATCCACTTCTGCCGACAACCAACAAGCATCCACCTCAGCCCAGTAGGGCCACACCATTCATATCCACTCTCTTCACAACCATCCACAAACATCATTACCCACAATTTAAGGTAAGAAATACTATTTCTATTGCATTTGTAGTCTTAAGCAGTAATATATCACGACAATGAACTACAATTACATATTCACCTTCAATTTTTGAAAGATCTGTTGGTCTAAAAAAAACTTGTTTGGGTTTTTGGGGACTCCCAGGAACGTAACCATATTTTCCCCATAAGTTATTTTAATTAACACAAAATTATCTAAAACAATGTTTTCAGGAACGTAACTACCGTGCTAAATGACGATCTACTGTAATAATAATACTATCATTAACTCTAAAAATAGTGTGTTGCATGAGAATGGGAGTGTTGCTTTTTGTTTATTTTGTACTAATTTGTACAACTTGTACACAATGTAAGAGTATTTGTATTGTGAGTTAATTATTATTATAATAAAAAAAATTATTTTGAGGTAAAAGTTTCATAAACTCTTACAAACGTATGTGAATGAACTAAAAGTGGACACGTATTAATATCATTCATTTCGCCTGACCGAATGATTGCCCACTAAATGTTCAGTTTGTGTTTTTACCTTGTCTGAACTCCGTATCTCGTTCTCTCTCTTGTTTACTCTTTCGTTAACTAGTTGGCTCTCATTGACTATGGCGTCTAAGCTTAGTTGTGATAAAAAGAGGAGTCGTAAGCCTCTTCTTACTTTAAGTGCCAAGTTAGAAATGATTAAACTCAGTGAACTGACTTTTTTGGGTTATCCTAGGTTCTCTACGCATATTCTGCTATGTATGATAATCTATGTAACTGTATTTTTGTATACCTGAATAAACTTACTAACAAGGTATATGTTGATCGCTGAGATAGCCATCAAATACAGTTACATATAGCAGCATATGTGTAGAGAAAACAGGATAACCCAAGTGTGTCAGCTAACACTCTTGCTAGGAGCTAATGCTGCTGGGGATTGCAAGTTAAAACCTATGATAATTTATCACTCAGAGAATCCTAGGGCCCTAAAGAACTATGCAAAAGGTAGCCTCCCTGTTTATTATAAATACAATTTGAAAGCTTGGATGACTACTGATCTTTTCATAAATTGGTTCACAGACTATTTTAAGCCTACAGTTGAGGCTTACTGCAAGGAAAAGAAAATTCCTTTTAATATTTTACTTGTTTTAGACAATACCCTGCCACTCACCTCTCACACATCAATGTTAATACTTTAAGGTAAGTAATAAGTGTACTGTGTGTATCTTACTTTTTATTGTTTTTTTTAATGCCTAGTGCTATTGCTAACTTAATATAAGTTAGTGTAAGCTTGTTTTCTGGCATTTATATGCATTTAGAAGTGGAAAAAAATGGCATTCTGCTTTTCGGCGATGTCTGCTTTAAGGCACTAGCCTGGAACCTAACCTGCCGTATAAGTGGGGCCATACTGTAGTTACAGTAGACCCCCGAGTAACGGTCTGTCCGTATAACGTTTTTTCGTGTAAAGGTTGCTTTTTATGGTCAATATTTTTCTTGTGTAGCGATTTTTACTCGTGTAACGGTCCGTACCAGACCTGTCCGCCTGCCTGTGCTTGCGCGCTTTGCCGTGCAGGATGCCAGTCTAGCGTTGTTTACACGAGTGAACAATACCCAGTGCACTCTTTCAAACATTCACAATAAATTTGTTGTGTTTATTGGTGGTTTAGTGATTGTCACAGTGAAATAAGTCACCATGGGTCCAAAGAAGCTTCCTAGTGGCACCCCAGTGGTAGCATTCATGCAGGGAGTGTAGCATTCATGCAGGGAGTGTAGCATTCATGCAGGGCGTGTAGCATTCATGCAGGGAGTGTAGCATTCATGCAGGGAGTGTAGCATTCATGCAGGGAGTGTAGAATTCATGCAGGGAGTGTAGCATTCATGCAGGGAGTGTAGCATTCATGCAAGGAGTGTAGCATTCATGCAGGGAGTGTAGCATTCATGCAGGGAGTGTAGCATTCATGCAGGGAGTGTAGCATTCATGCAGGGAGTGTAGCATTCATGCAGGGAGTGTAGCATTCATGCAGGTAGTGTAGCAGGCATGCAGGTAGTGTAGCAGGCATGCAGGGAGTGTAGCAGACATGCAGGTAGTGTAGCAGGCATGCAGGGAGTGTAGCAGACATGCAGGGAGTGTAGCAGGCATGCAGGGAGTGTAGCAGGCAGGCAGGGAGTGTAGCAGGCATGCAGGGAGTGTAGCAGGCAGGCAGGGAGTGGGGATTCGCCTTCCAAACACTAACCCCTCCTTCCCCTGTCCTCCTCCCTATCTTCCAGATGCCAGCAACTCTCTTCAATAAAGGTAAGTAAATGTTATTTATTATTGTTATTTATTATTTAGTTAGTTTGTGTATGTAAAAGTATATAGTTAATCTTTACAAAATTATTTTTTTTTTAATATTTTTAAATGTCTGGAACGGATTAATTGTATTTACATTATTTCTTATGGGAAATAAGGTTTCGATTTACGAATTTTTCGTGTTGAGGTCTAGCTCCTGGATCGGATTAAGACCGTTAGTCGAGGTACCACTGTATTCTTTAAAAAATGATTTTTTTGTGAATATTTTTGGGTGTCTGGAACGGATTATAATTGGATTTACATTATTTCTTATAGGAAATATTACTATGGTTTTCGAGCATTTTGGATTTTGAGCAGCCTTCTGAAACGGATTAATTACGAAAATTGGGGGTCTAGTGTATACACAAATACAGTTACATATATAGCAGAATATGTGTAGAGAACGCTCCAGGATAACCCAAAAAAGTCAAAGTGACTTATAACTGACATAGAAAAACTTTTACACAGTCACTCACCTCTCACACATTCATATTAATATTTTAAGGTAAGTAACAAGTGTACTGTGTGTATTTTACTTTTTATTGTGTTTTTTAATGCCTAGTTCTATTGCTAACTTAATATATGTTAGTGTAATCCTATTATCTAGCATTTATAAGTGGGGGAAAAAAGGGGGGGGGGAGGTGTTCCACTTTACGGCAGTAGCCTGGAACCTAACCTGTCGTATAAGTGGGGCCCTACTGTATTTAGTTAGTTACAGTAATTATTTATTTACTTATTCAGTAACAGTAATTTATTTATCAAATACAGTGGACCCTCGGTTTTCGTCGAAAATTCTTTTCAGAATGCTGTTCGAGCGCCATTACCGAAAGAATTTGTTCCCATAAGGACAAATGTAAATTAGATTAGTCGTTTCAGACCCCCAAAAATACACTTACAAAAACTCTTACAAAAATACACTTACATAATTGTTCGAGTTTGGAGGTGAACGAAAACCGAGGGTCCACTGTATAGTAGAACCCCAGTATCCACTGATTCGGTATCCACGGTTTACTGTGGCCCAAAATTACCTCTTATTTTGCATCATAAATACCCCAAAGCCTAAGAAGCCGTGAAGTGCTTCCCATGACTGAAAAAGTGATAATTCTCTACTTATTGTGCATAATTTAGGTATGTATAGTAGAGAAGCTGACATTTCTTCAAAGCCTAAGAAGCCGTGAAGTGCTTCCCATGACTGAAAAAGTGATAATTCTCTACTTATTGTGCATAATTTAGGTATGTATAGGACTTATATACAGCCTCTCCTTACTTAACGAAGGAGTTCTGTTCCTAAGACCATGTCAGTAAATAGATGCATTGCTAAGTGAGGAGCATACCATAATGGTAGTGGGTTTGTGTCATCCATCTTTGATATTGTTTTAATGTCACCTTTGCACCATTTATAACATTTCTGGTATATATTTAAATGTTTATACAGTAGTGTACAGCATATTGTAATAAACAGAATAGAGGAAATCAGCTCTAATGTACATTATTTAGGTATGAATATTGGTCAGAGAGCCCGTCGTAAGTCCGAGTCGTTGGTAAACGAGTACGTCGATAAGTGAGTAGAGGCTGTATAGGGTTTGCTACTATCCACAGTTTCGGTATCCATGGCAGGCCCTTGGAATGTATCCAACATGGATACAGGGGTCTTACTGTATACATATTAGACTTACAATATTTTCAACTTTCTAAAAGTTCGTCAGAACATAACTCCATCGTAAGTCAAGGAGCATCTGTACTGTCTCCCAGTTACTAGGCTGGTTAGGTAACATAACATCTACAATCATACACAAATAACTCACATGCGAAACTTACGATGGTGTTTTGACCCTGACGAACCATTAATTAACTGGCCATGCTAGTTAGTGGTCAATGTGGGACCAAAATTTTGTCATAAATTTCAGTCTGCCATGTGCAGGTTATTTGTGTATTGTTCCAGTCACAGTATTGTGTAGGTTTGGTAGCTGGGCCAGCTACCAAACCTATGCGAAATATATGGCATTCAAAGCCCTCTAGAGTCAATGTTATTACAGCCTCTCCTCACTTAGCGACGTGCTCATTTACCGATGCCTTGGACTTACAACGGGCTCTCTGACCAGTATGCATACCTAAATAATGTATATTAGAGCTGATTTCCTCTATTCTGCTTATTTCAATATACCATTCAAAAATATACCAGAAATGTTATAAATGGTGCAAAGGTGACATTAAAACAATATCAAAGATGGTTGACACAAACCCACTACCATTATACAGTGGACCCCCGAGTTTCGGTCACCTCGGAAATTGTACAATTATGTAAGTGTAATATTGTAAGTGCTTTTGTAAGTGTATTTTTGGGGGTCTGAAATGGACGAACCTACTTGACATTATTCCTTAAGGGAGTAAATTCGTTCGGTAATGGCACTTGAGCAGCCTTCTGGAATGAATTATGACCGAAACTCGGGGGTTCACTGTATGTAGTATGCTCCTCACTTAGCAACGAATTCGTTTAATGACGTGGTTTTAAGAACAGAACTCCATCGTTAAGTGAGGAGATTCTGTATTACCATCGACATACCTTGTTCACTGAGTTTAACCCTTTTAGGGTTTCAGCCGTACTAGTACGGATTACGCGCCAGGATTTTCGTTGTACTAGTATGCCTAAATTCTAGCGCCCTCAAATCAAGTGGAAACAGGGTGGTAGGCCTAGATGTGAGAGAATGGGTCTGTGCGGTCAGTGTGTTCAGTATAAAAAAAATCCTGCACCACACAGTGCATGAGGAAAAAAAAAAACTGACCGTGTTTTTGGTTCAAAACAGCGACTTTGCAGTCTATTTTTGTATAGTATTTATGCTTGTATTCTCGTTTTCTTAGTCTCATTTGATAGAATGGATGATATACAGTAGACCCTTATTTTGCACGACTTTATGTTGCACGTTTTGGGTATTACGCGATTGAAGAATTGCGGCACATTTTTTATCTAACACGACGTAAACCTTATAATACGCGATTCGCTGGAGGGGAAAAATTTTGAGCGCGCGGTCGCCTGCGGTAGGTTAAACAATTGAGTCAGTGGGGGTCCTACTGAGGGTGGCTATGAGCCACAACAAGTGTTTAATGCTGACGAGACAAGTGTTTTCTGGAAGAAAATGGCAACATGAACTTATATCAGTCAGCAAGAGAAAAGTGCACCAGGCTTCAAGACAGCAAAGGATCGCTTCACCTTGCTCCTTTTGGGTAATGCATCAGGTGATTTCAAGTGTAAGCCCATGGTTATTTACCGCTCTAAGAATCCTCATGCTTTGAGGAAAGGGAATTTGTTTTCTTCCACAAACTGTAGTTTATTCAGGTATACAGAGATAGTTACATTGATTATTATACATAGCAGCATATGTGTAGAGAACCTAGGATAACCCAAAGTGTTATCCTAGAGAACCTAGGTTAACCCAAAGTGTTATCCTAGAGAACCTAGGATAACCCAAAGTTTGGGTTATCCTAGGTTCTCTACACATATGCTGCTATGTATGATAATCTTTGTAACTGTATCTGTGTATACCTGAATAAACTTACAGTTTGCAGGAAGAAAAAACAAATAACCATTCCCTCAAGCGGCCGGTGCTAATGTTGTGGAACAGCTGGGGAGACCACTCGCCTTCCCATGCTACCCCCCCACAACACCCCACCATCCCAGCATTCGTATTCCATACGCGTCAAGCCAGCTGTTTGTGAAGAATAAGAGAGAGTGAATTGTGTTTTGATCTTTAAATTACTATATCTTGTATCTGCCAAGCAATCATGTCACCCAGTAGGCATACCAGTGTTTCTCAAAGTGGCAAGAAAAGGTATAAGCATATATTAAGTCTTAGAATTAACGAAGAAAACAAAGATATTAGACAAGACATAACCTGTGGCTGTAATGAAGTGTTACTTTGTACACATAAAAGATGTAAACATAAGTTTGTGTGACTAACTTACTGACTGACTGGACTGACTTACTGAATGACTTGACTGACTTACGAGATAACTTACTGAATGACTGTGACTGACTTACTGAATGACTTGACTGACTGACTTACTGAATGTCTTGAACTGACTTACTGAATATGTCTTGACTGACTTACTGAATATTCGTCTTGACTGACTTACTGAATGTCTTGACTGACTGACTTACTGAATGACTTGACTGACTGACTTACTGAATGACTTGACTGACTGACTTACTGAATGACTTGACTGACTGACTTACTGAATGATACTGAATGACTTAACTGACTTACTGAATGGACTGACTTACTGAATGATACTGAATGACTTAACTGACTTACTGAATGACTTTATTAAAGTTAGAAACACTCAGTACAACCATCGACTTCAGTTCCAGAATCTCTACTATCCAACTCAGCCCAGTAGGGCCACAGCATAACTCTCCACTCTCTTCACAATTATCCACAAACATCAGCACCCACAATTTAAGGTAAATACTATTATTTCTGTTACATTTGTAGTCTTAAGCAGTAAAAACAACATAATACATCACGATAATGAACTACAATTACATATTCTCTTTTATATTTGTAAGATCTGCATGGTTTCATGCATGGAAGGAGTGTGTACCAATGCATAGCCACCTTTCTCACTCTGCACACTGACAGCTCATACACTACCTTCCTTGACCTTAAATCTGCTTTTGATGTTGCCAACAGACATGTAATCATTAGTGAACTTGCCAGAATGGATGTTGGAGGATGGCTTCTCCGCTGGATTAAAGGCTACCTGTCCAACAGAAAGTCTTGTGTGTTGTTCCAGGGGCATAGAAGTATAACTAAAGACTTTGAATTAGGAACCCCACAGGGAGGTGTGCTCAGTCCCACTCTATTCAATATTCTAATTAATGCCTTACTTAATGCTATGCCTAGCCAGCCCCATCATTATATGATCAGTTTTGCTGATGATATAATGATTCACACCACGGATTCTCCAACACCCAAAACATCCTTAACCATGTACTAGCCTCGTGTCAGGACCTGGGGTTGATAATCTCTACTGATAAAACAAAGATACTCAATAGGCGTCCTCCTCGACAGAGAGGCACAGTTCGCCAGATCCAGTTGCATGATGGGTCTCTTTTAGAATATGTAAACAGATACAGGTATCTAGGCTTTGAGGTCCCACTACTTGGACCTGTTGTAACGAGACTTTGTCGTCAATACAAAGAAAGGCTGAGAGCACTTAGAGTTGTGGCAGGGTTTCACCCCAGGTATGGTGCTAATGTTAAAATTGTGAAAATGATGTATCTTGCTTATATTAGATCATTAGTTGATTATGCTGCCCCACTACTTGCTCTTGTGTCTGACTGGAAGCTTGGAGGGTTGGAAAAACTGCAGAACGAAGCAATGAGGATCATTTTAGGATGCCCTCGTACTGCCAAAATTTTAAATATGCAGAAAGAACTTGATATTCCAAGCATCAGAGATCGTGTTACTGAAAGAAATATCCTAATTGGGGTTAATATGCTCAGGCAAGCCCATTCAAACCCATGCACAGAAGCCCTCCAAAATTTCCTCAGCACTGGTGAACATCCCTCCAGATGGATCGATAAAACTGGAACCGACCTCCGCATGAATCAGATACATGATCTGTGGCAAGTAAGGCAACAGCGGCACTTCTCCGCTCCATGGAATATTACCCCATTCCAAACTACCATCCCTCCATTTCCCCAAACTACTTCTTAAATCACAACAAAGCTTCGCCTTGAAGCCAAACATGATGCCTTAAACTGTATTGATAATTTAGCTAAACAGCACACTCTCTCACAAATTATTTACGTTGATGGTTCTGTTCACCAATCCACTGGTGCAGCTGGTAGTGCTGCTGTTGTCATACAGAGTGATGACTCTCTTAAAGAAATTGGAGCACGCATCAATAACTGGGCCTCTACCCTTCAGACAGAACTGTTTGCCATACTCCTTGCACTCAAATGCGTCCATGTATCTAAGGTTAACTCTCTAATTGTAACTGATTCTCTGTCATCCATAAATGCTCTCAACTCATCAAGTATAACTTGTAGCATGCTCGTGTCAGAAGCCAGGCACAGGTATGGTAGAATTCTGGATAGTAGTCAGAGTGCACATGCTGTGGATTCCATCTCACATTGGTCTTCAGATGCATGATAGAACTGATAAATTGGCTAAGTTTTATGCTTTCAAAGAGGGGATAGATTACAATCTTGGCTTGTCAGTTAGCAGTTTGAGAACAATAATACGAAAAGAACTTCAACTGAATTTTACTGACTTAAGACTCAGGAGTTTGACACCAGTCAGTCCATCTATCATCATTCTATCATGCAGGAGGAGCCACATGTCTATGGTGCATCCAACAAAATAAGCAGACTCTTGGATGTCACTAAAGCCCGCCTCCGGCTGGGTTACAAGTATCTTTGGCAGGTTAAATCACCACCACCAGATGTAGACCAAACAAGATGTAAACTTTGCCAGTTGGATTATTGTCACACCCTGCGTCATTATGTACTGGAGTGCGATAAAATTAATGAATTCAGAGACTACTCATTCAGAAATGTTCAAGATATGTCAAAGTATTTTATCCACAGTGGTATATTACAGACCATTCTGGAAAAATACCCTGACTTTGCTCCCTGTAAATAAAGCATTGACACGTGTGTGTGTGTGTGTGTGTATGTACATGTGTGTATGTGTATGTGTGTATGTATATACATGTATGCGTGTGTATGTGTATATATGTATGTGTATATGTATATGTGTGTGTGTGTGACCCAACAATTAAAATTTGCACCAATAACTCATTACAGTTGTGGCTGAGTGTAGACTAATAGATTGCTCATTGCTTTATAATTTGTTCATGAGTGCAACCATGTACAGACGTAAGTAAATTTACTTACATGATTCATTACCTTGTAACTAGTGAATTAATTACCATTGTACCTTGTTCAGCTATCAAAACTTTGGGGCCCAGTCTCTGGACCCTATATATACCTCTGTAATCTGCAAATACCTTTGTAACTTGTCATGATTGTGACCATCTGAGTTCATTACCTTTGTAACTTGATCAGCTATCAAACTTTGAGGTCAGTCCCTGGACCCATTATGTACCTCTGTAATCTTTTGACTACCGCCCACAGGATGGGTATGGGGTGCATAATAAAGATATCAAACTAACTACTGTATTACAGAAATAGAGATAATTTTGACTGGTTTCACGATGTCAAGTACAGTGGACCCCGGTGTTCGTCCTGCTCCAAACTCACCCTTTTATGTAAATGTATTTTTTTAAATGCTTTTGTAAGTGTATTTTTGGGGGTCTAAAAGGACTAGTCTACTTTACATTATTCCTTATGGGAATAAATTCGTTTGGTAATGGCACTTGAACAGCATTCTGGAACGAAAAAATCATGAAAACCGGGGGTCCACTGTATCTTGAAACTGAGCGCAAAGTACCGAAAATGTTCGATTTTTGCCGATGTTCAAGAGTAAACAAATCACGCCATGCGTCCAATACACATCAACTGGGTAGTCTAATATTCTTGCACAAGTGCGCTGATATTATTTATACCATTTTTACAATGATGCAGTTGTATACATAACAGTAAATCATCTATTTTTGTGAGAATAAAAATTCAAAGTGGAAAGCAAAAGTAATGTAAGAGGGGCCTGGAGACATGACTAATGAACAGATAAAATGTTATTTGAGTGCCAGGAATGTCTGTCTCGTTTATTCTGGACCCTATTTTGAAATTGGCATCTTTTGAAATTTGTGTGAAATTGGCCAAATTGCCAATTTCTGACCACCTTATTGGGTAGTTGAAATCGGTAAACTGGCGGTTTCTTATACTCAATTGATAGAACAAATGGAATTCTAGCGAAATAGTTATAATTTTAGTAGACTGAAACATTGGAATTTGCCGAAAATAGGGCTCAAAGTGGGCGAAATCACCAATGCGTAAATGTCATCAATACCGCTAACTTCACGAGAGCATAATTCCGTTATTTTCCATCAAATTTCATAATTTTGGTGGCGTTATGATCGGAAAACAATTCTCTATCATTTCATAAGAAAAAATAATTTTTTTTTCTGAAAAATTTGCGACCCCGAGAACGAGTTTGGGAGAGGGCCTCACGACCCCCAAAGGGTTAATCATTTTTTAGATGACACGAGAGACACCGGGATATGCTGAGAATTTAAGCACACAGACGAACACACCAGCTAACCCCTTTACAGTGAACTTCTTTTGTACTTGTTCCCCTCTTTTCTTCATCTTACAAGTGCTGCTGCACTTCTAACTCTATCTTGTACTATGGGGTGCACAATAAAGTACAAATTTATAGACGAAATATGTAGTCTTGGAGATTGCTTGATGCTGAGATGCCACACTGCCGTTTCCATGACCAAAGTTGTCATACAACTTAGAAGACTGACTTTCCAGAGAGAGAGGTGTCGTAAGTCCGAGCGGTTGTTAAACAGGTAGGTCTTTATGGGAGGAGAGAGTGTGAGAGTGTGTGTGTACTCACCTAATTGTGGTTGCAGGGTCGATTCACAGCTCCTGGCCCCGCCTTTCGCTGGCCACTACTAGGTCACTCTTCCTGCTTCATGAGCTTTATCATACCTCTTCTTAAAGCTATGTATGGATCCTGCCTCCACTACATCACTTTCCAGACTATTCCACTTCCCGACAACTCTGTGACTAAGAAATACTTCCTAACATCCCTGTGATTCATCCAAGTCTTCAACTTCCAACTGTGATCCCTTGTTGCTGTGTCCCATCTCTGGAACATCCTGTCTCTGTCCACCTTGTCTATTCCTCTCAGAATCTTGTATGCTATTATCATATCCCCCCTATCTCTCCTGTCCTCCATTGTTGTCAGGTCGATTTCTCTTAACCTCTCCTCGTAGGACATACCTCTTAACTCCGGGACCAGTCTAGTTGCAAACCTTTGCACTTTCTCCAGTTTCCTTACATGCTTGGCTAGGTGTGGGTTCCAAAGTGGTGCTGCATATTCCAATATGGGCCTAATGTAAACCATGTACAGGGCCCTGAACGATTCCTTATTAAGATGTCAGAATGCTGTTCTTAAGTTTGCTAGGCGCCCATATGCTGCAGCAGTTATTTGGTTGATGTGCACCTCAGGAGATGTACTCAGTGTTATACTTACCCCAAGATCCTTTTCCTTGAGTGAGGTTTGTAGTCTCTGGCCCCCTAGGCTGCACTCCATCTGCAGTCTTCTTTGCCCTTCCCCAATCTTCATGACTTTGCACTTGGTGGGGTTGAACTCCAGGAGCCAGTTGCTGGACCAGGCCTTCAGCCTGTCCAGATCCCTTTGTAGTTCTGCCTGGTCCTCGTCCGATTGAATTCTTTGCATCAACTTTACATCATCTGCAAACATCTATTCCTTCTGTCATGTCGTTCACAAATACCAGAAACAGCACCGGTCCTAGGACTGACCCCTGTGGAACCCCGCTCATCACAGGTGCTCACTCTGATGTTTCGCCATGTACCATGACTCGCTGTTGTCTTCCTGACAGGTTGTGGCATGCAAAGAGAACATAACCTTTATTCGACACATGTACACACCCTCATAAAGGCTACCTCCCCAACAAGCAAACCAGGCACTAAGGGTCTGACGATCGGGGCCCCATCGTCAGATCAGTACCTAGGTTCAGCCAATCATAATGTGGATCTGGCAACTGTAAAGGTGACATGGTTACCACGCAATTTTTTACCCTTGTCATTTTCATTCTGTGCTGGTTGAAGCACGGTTGTCTCTTGTCTCTTGGCTGCTGTTTTGCCTTGACTTACCATGCCGTACACATATATTTCCAATTCTTGTACAGTGGTCCCTCGGTTTTCGTGCATCTCCAAACTCGAACATTTATGTAAGTGTATTTTCGTAAGTGCTGTTGCAAGTGTATTTTTGGGGGTCTGAAATAGACTAACCTACGTGACATTATTTCTTAAGGAAGTAAATTCGTTCGGTAATGGCACTTGAGCAGCATTCTGGAACAAATTTTCGGCAAAAACCGAGGGACCACTGTATATAGTGTACGTAGTACTTTGTATAAATCTATACATACTTGGTGAAGGAAAATACAATTCAAAGTTTTTCTGCTGTGTTTATTTTGCTCCAAGCTCCCTTTTACACTCAGGATAAACAGGCCTTGAGAACTTAAGTTTGTAATATGGGTAGCCTGTCCGAGAGCTGGAGCTAGACTTTGTATCGTTTAGATAGCTTGCTATCTGGCACTGCGTACGCTTTGCCAACGCTTCACGAATTTTTGTGTGTCAACTTTGCATTCACTTCGCTATGGTCAGCCTTGCTATTGTGTGAGTATTCTACAGTTGGCTTTGCTACTGTGTGTCAGCCTTGCTATCGTGTGAGTATTCTGCAGTCGTATAGTGCATAGCGGCTTGAGCGTGTTGCAAACAGCGTGTTACGTTGGGGTTAATGCCACTTATCCGAGTCAGGCAACTAGTGTCTGAGTCCACTCTACAAAACCTGCCCAAATTTTCTCTACAGTGTTGTTGGCAAATTGCTCGTTCTATTGGTATTGAATATTAAAACATTCTTACTGCTGCGCAGCTGCATGATATTATTCGTGCCAAGCTAAAAACTGAAGCTATGGCACACCAGATTGACGTTTCTCCTGCTTTCTCCACTAAGGTATCTGCAGAATAATGGGAGAGACACAACACCTGAGCAAAACCAGCAGTCTCGGGAAGCCACAGGTGTGTCGAGTTTATCTTCAGGTGAGTCTGCTTCATTGGAGCTTGAGTTAGCCAGACTCAATCTTGAACAAACTAAAGAGCAGTGAGCATTTGCTAAGGAGGAGTTTGATAGAGAGAAAGAGAGGAGACAATTCAAACAGACTGTAGATGACTTCAGTTTGCAAAGGGCAGTACAGTTTGTTCCTCGTTTTGTTGAAGCTGAGCCTGAACAATTTTTTGAAGCTTTTGAAAATCAGGCTCGAGCTTTAAGGGGGGGGGCGAGATGTTTTGAGTGATAAAAAATATTGAAATCGAAAAATTATGAAAATTTTCTTACCAAAAAATAGTGCATAATTCTGGCAATATGTTGATGTAATCAGCGTGTTTCTATCATATTTCTAAGTATGTTTTTACTAAAAAGTATTTTTTTTTATCTTTCACTTGGCAAGAGGACATGTTGGCAATTAGTCAGTTCGTTTTTTTTTACCCCCAAAATTGCGATTTTTATGATTGTTTCACTTGAAATACACTGCATGGCAACTTCTGTGAGGAGTGTAGTGGGTGAGTGGCGGTGGGAGCAGATCAGTAGCCTTCTGGCTTCCCTTGGGGATAGGGGATTATAGTGCTCTGATGTTTGGCGTGCAATTACCTTAGACTTTTACGTTATAATACCTCTCATGCAAAGAGTATTTATCAGAGCATCATGATTCTTTCGTAGGTTATTGAGGAATGATGGTTCTATTGAATTACAGGGAGAGTTTGTGATATGTTTTACGGTTTGTTGTTACTGATTTTTTTTCCCAAATTAAAAAAAAAAAAAAAAAACATGTATTTCAACATTTTGTATAATGCAATCTATTGATAGAAAGATCAAAAGGCTCCGTAATTGAAACCAAAAATCTTCGTCTTTCATCTGATTTCAACTAGAACATTCTATGTCTTACCAATTTTTTTAGGAGAGGTTTTGCCCCAAGCCCATCAAATAGGGCACTTTTTTTTTTATAACTAAGGCAAAAGTCACTTTAAAAAAACAGTATCTAGGTTTCAAATGGTTGCAATTCCGGGCAAATTCCCATTGAAATTTTAGCAAAATAAAAAAAAAGATGAAAAAAAATCTCGCCCCACCTTAAAAGGGGGCCTGAGGGCATTAGGCAGCACTGGTGTATACAGCGTTGTTTGGTAAGGCACGGGTTTACATCGGTGTTAAACAATGAAGATTTTGGCAATTATCGGGTGGTGAAAACCACCATTCCTGGGGCTTATCAATGCATTCCTGCCAAGTATAGGAAAAAAAATACACAAACAACCCACACATAAAAAGAGGAGCTTTCGATGACATTTCAATCTGACTTGGACCATTTTTCAAAGTCACCTGACAAAAAGAAAGGGTGTATATATAGAGGCCAGCAGACAGGGGGGGGAACAAGAAAGGGGAAATGGTGGGGGG
>WNWK01022532.1:0-32395 GCA_009830355.1 Cherax destructor
GAGTATACCTGGAAAGGGTTTCGAGATCAACGCCTCGTGGCCCGGTCTGTGACCAGGCCTCATGGTGGATCAGGGCCTGATCAACCAGGCTGGCCGCACGAAACTGACGTGTACGAACCACAGCCCGGCTGGTCAGGTACTGACTTTAGGTGCCTGTCCAGAGCCTTCTTGAAGACACCCAGGGTCTATTGGTAATCCCCCCTTATGTATGCTGGGAGGCAGTTGAACAGTCTTGGGCCCCTGACACTTATTGTGTTCTCTTATCGTGCTAGTGGCGCCCCTGCTTTTCATCGGGAAGATGGCATCTCCTGCCGAGTCTTTTGCTTTCATAGGGAGTGATTATCGTGTGCAGATTTGGTACTAATATCTCTAGGATTTTCGAAGTGTATATAATCATGTATCTCTCCCGCCTACATTCTAAGGAGTAGAGGTTGAGGAACTTCAAGCGTTTCCAGTAATTGAGGTGTTTTATCGCACTGTGTGCCATGCAGGTTTTCTGAAAATTTTCTAGATCAGCAATTTCACCTGCCTTGAAAGGTGCTGTTAGTGTGCAGCAATATTCCAGCCTAGATAGAACAAGTAACCTGAAGAGTGTCATCATGGGCTTGGCATCCCTAGTTTTAAAGGTTCTCATTATCCATCCTGTCATTTTTCTAGCAGATGCGATTGATACAATGTGCTCTTTGAAAGTGAGATATGACATGATCACTCCCAGGTCTTTTACATTAGTTTTTCACTCTATTGTATGGTTGGATTTTGTTTTATACTCCTATATATTTTTAATTTCCTCACGTTTTCCATATTGGAGAAATTGAAAATTTTCATCATTGAACTTCATGTTGTTTTCTGCGGCCCATTTAAAGATTTGCTTGATATCCGCCTGGAGTCTTGCAGTGTCTTCAACGGTGGACACTGTCATGCAAATTCGGGTGTCATCTGCAAAGGAAGGCTCAGTGCTGTGGCTTACATCCTTGTCTACGTCAGATATGAGGATGAAGAACAAGATGGGAGCGAGTACTATGACTCACGAAACAGAGCTTTTCACAGAAGCCACCTCAGACTTTACTCTGTTTACTACTACTGTTTATTTTCTATTTGTTAGGAAATTATAGATCTATCTACCAATTTTTCCTGTTATTCCTTCATCTCGCATTTTGTGTGCTATTACACCATGGTCACACTTATCTAAGGCTTTCGCAAAGTCTGTGTGTACTACATCTGCATTTTGTTTGTCTTCTAGAGCATTCAGGACCTTGTCATAGTGGTCTAGTAGTTGGGACAGACAGGAGCGACTTGCTCTAAACCCATGTTGCCCTGGGTTGTGTAACTGATGGGAATCTAGATGGGTGGTGATCTTGCTTCTTAGAACCCTTTCAAAGATTTTTATGATATGGGACGTTAGCGCTATCGGTCTGTAGTTCTTTGCTATTGCTTTACTGCCCCCTTTGTGGAGTGGGGCTATGTCTGTTGTTTTTAGCAGCTGTGGGACTACCTCTGTGTCCATGCTCCCTCTCCATAGGATCTTAAAAAGCACATGATAGGGATTTCTTGCAGTTCTTGATGAACACGGAGTTCCATGAATCTGGGCCTGTGGCAGAGTGCATGGGCATGTCATTTATCGCCTTTTGGAAGTCATTTTACGTCAGGATAATATCAGATAGGTTTGAATCTACCAAATTCTGTGTCTTGCTCATAAAATTTTTATTTAGGTCTTCGACTCTCAGTCTGGTTAGTGGCTCTTTAAAAACCGAGTCATATTGGGACTTGAGTAGCTCATTCATTTCCTCGGTGTCATCTGTGTAGGACCCATCTCGTCTAAGTAGGGGCCCAATACTGGATGTTGTTCTCGACTTGGATTTGGCATAAGAAGCTAAATATTTTTGGTTTCTTTCAATTTCATTTATGGCTTTTAGTTCTTCCCATGTTTCTTGACTCCTGTAAGATTTCTTTAGCTTAAGTTCTGACCAGTACCTCCCTTTCTCTTTCTAGTTTACATCTTCTCTTCCTTTTCCTTAAAGGAATATGCCTTGAGCATGCCTCGAGTGCCACAGAGTAAATTTGTTCTAGACATAGGTTTGGACCCGTGTTGCTTAGGCTACCTTCCCAGTTTATATCATTTAGGTCTTGGTTTACTTGGTCTCACGGCCTGTCAACCTGGTCGTAAAAGGGAGCTTGAAACAAAGTAAACACAGTAGAAAAAACTTTGAATTGTATTTTTCTTCACCAAGTATATATATATAGATTTATACAAAGTATGTACACTATATACAGCAGAATAGGTATTAGTGCACGCCACGGTAGTCAAGGCAAAACAGCAGCCAAGAGGCAAGAGACAACCATGCAGCAACCAGCACAGAATGAAAATGACAAGGGTAAAAACGTGCGTGGTAACCACGTCACCTTTACAATTGCCAGATCCTCATTATGATTGGCTGAACCTAGGCACTGATCTGATGATGGGGCCCCGATCATAGGATCCTTAGTGCCTGGTTCGCTGGTTGAGTAGGCAGCCTTTTATGAAGGTGTGACATGCGCCGAATAAAGGTTATGTACTCTTTGCATGCCACAACTCCCTCATGACTGATCACATTTTGTTAGTCTGGTGCCCCGCGCATACATGTCTGAACCTCTGTTATGTTGTGATCTGAGTATATCGTTTTTGATATAGTAATATTTTGTATCAGATCATCATTGTTAGTGAAAATTAGGTCCAGATTAGTTAAAACAAATATTTCAAAAAAGTACCCTATGGCTAGGTCTCATGCAGTGTCCCTGCATTATCCCCTGCCCTGTATGACCCTTGTAGGTTTAGTGCTTCTTTCTGATTATAATAATGATCATCCAGTGTCATGTAGAATATTCTTTCTGTTAATGATATTCTGCTCTAACGAAACCTATCCTGCCAGTGCTGCATGACCCTAATAGGTTTAGCTCTTAGTTTTGATTGTAATTAATAATAATAATGCTCTAACAAAAAACAAACTGAAAGACAGACTACAAATTCCCCAGAATAAGATGGTGAGAGTGATCCTGGACCTGTTTCCATGACCACATGTATGCCAGGATGACTTAAAATAAATCTAGGAATGCTTTATGCGGTAGACAGTAAGACAGCTGAAACTCAAATATGTATACAAAATTGATAACAGTCAGTGTCTAGAATATATTTCTGCAAAGTTTGTCAAGGTTAGAAGCCAATACGATACTGTACTAGACAAGGTGAACACAGTAGATGGTCAGGTCTCAAACACCTCTTATACAGTTATACTCCCTCTAGGGAGGTTCCTTGATGCTAGTGAAGGGCTCTTGATCTAAGGAATTAGATCTATGCTTCAGTTCCCTAAATTGAGCCTGATTGCCTTCCAGATCCTCCCTCCCCCTCCCATAGGCATTGTATAATCCCTACGGATTTGTCGCTCCACATTATATAAAAATAATGATATGCAGATCTGGAATGTGTTGCTTGATCATGTCAAGGCCAGTCATAATGTAAGACAATTTAAAAACAGAACCAAAGAATATCTGATGAATAAAGCAACTGAAAGGGGGTGACAGTTATTTTCTGCACTGGTAAATTGTTTGTATCTGCTCATAATTTTGAAGATTTCTTGTATTGGTATATGTATTACCTGGAGTTTACCTGGAGAGAGTTCTGGGGTTCAACGTCCCCACTGCCCGGTCTGTGACCAGGCCTCATGGTGGATCAGAGCCTAATCAACCAGGCTGTTACTGATGGCCGCATGCAATCCAGCGAACGAACCACAGCCCGACTGGTCAGGTACCGACTTTAGGTGTTTGTCCAGTACCTGCTTGAAAACAGCCAGGGGTCTATTGGTAATCCCCCTTATGTATGCTGGGAGGCAGTTGAACAGTCTTGGGCCCCTAACACTTTTGTGTTGTCTCTTAATTTGCTAGTGGCACCCCTGCTTTTAATTGGGAGGATGTTGCATCGTCTGCCGAGTCTTTTGCTTTCGTAGGGAGTGACTCTCGTGTGCAAATTTGGTACTAATCCCTGTGTGTGTGTGTGTGTGTGTGTGTGTGTGTGTGTGTGTGTGTGTGTGTGTGTGTGTGTGTGTGTGTGTGATTTTCGTGTTGCAGTAAAGCAATTGCAAAGAACTACAAACCGATAGCACTAACATCCCATATCAAAAAAATCTTTGAGAGGGTTCTAAGAAGCAAGATCGCCAACCACCTAGATACCCATCAATTACACAACCCAGGGCAACACGGGTTTAGAGCAGGTCGCTCCTGCCTGTCCCAGCTCCTGGACCACTATGACAGGGTCCTGGATGCTGTTGAGGATAAACAAAATACAGATGTAGTATACACAGACTTTGCAAAAGTTTTCGACAAGTGTGACCATGGTGTAATAACACACAAAATGCGTGATAAAGGAATAACAGGAAAAGTTGGTAGATGGATCTATAACTTCCTGACAAATAGAACACAAAGAGTAATAGTAAACAGAGTAAAGTCCCAGGCAGCCACGGTGAAAAGCTCTGTTCCACAAGGCACAGTACTCGCTCCCATTCTATTCCTCATCCTCATTTCTGACATAGACAGAGATGTAAGACATAGCTCCGTGTCTTCCTTTGCGGATGACACTCGGATTGCCATGGCAGTGACCTCCATTGAAGACACTGCAAAACTCCAAGCAGACATCAACCAAATCTTCAAATGGACAACTCAAAACAATATGAAGTTCAACGAGGAGAAATTTCAACTACTCAGATACGGAAAACTTGAGGAAATAAAAAATGCATCAAGGTATACGACAAATTCTAACCATACAATACAGCGAAAAAGAATTGTGAAGGACTTGGGAGTGATAATGTCAGAGGATCTCGCCTTTAAAGACCACAACAATGTATCTACCTCATTTGCTAGGAAAATGAGAACCTTCAAAACTAGGGACGCCAAGCCCATGATGACACTCTTCAAATCACTTGTTCTCTCTAGGATGGAATACTGTTGTACACTAACAGCCCCCATCAAGGCTGGCGACATTACATACCTGGAGAGCGTATAAAGAACTTTCACAGCACACATAAGTACCTACCCTGATACACTATTCCTAGCTCCTACCAACCCAATAGAAGTCTCGCTTATAATCAACACCCTTAAAAACAAGGCAGGAGACATAAACAGCTTATCACCTTTTATGTACAAAAAAGCTTCACAGGTACTGTCACCAATTATTGCAACACTCTTCAATAAATCCATTGAAACCTCTACCTCAAAATAGCAAGGGTCACCCCGATCCACAAAGGAGGTCATCAAACAGACTTGAATAATTATAGACCAATATCTAATTTACCACTGCTTTCTAAAATCTTCGAAAAATTAATTCATAGACAGATCTATTCCTACCTCGTCTCACACAACATACTCAACCTCTGTCAGTTTGGATTCAGGACAAACAAGAGCACAAATGATGCCATTAAACACATGCTAAAGTTAATATACACCGCACTTGAGAAGAAAGGAGTCCCACTGGGAATCTTCATTGATCTACGCAAAGCTTTTGATACAGTCGACCATTGATTTACTGCTCACAAAATTAGCACACTATGGTATAAGAGGGCACTCACTCAATTACCTAAAGTCATACCTTAGTAACAGAAGCCAATACGTGTACACAAATGGAGCGAACTCTTCCACCCAACAAATTACAGTCGGAGTCCCTCAAGGAAGTGTACCGGGTCCACTAATATTCCTCATTTACATCAATGACCTATCGAATGCATCACAACTACTCAAACCCATATTATTTGCAGATGACACAACGTATGTCTTCTCTCACCCAAATCCAGTCATACTGGCCAATACTGTTAATGCCGAATTACAGAAAATATCAACATGGATGACGACTAATAAGCTTACTCTCAATACTGACAAGACCTCCTTCATACAGTTTGGAAACAGAGCCACAAATGTTCCACTTAACATAACGCTCAATGGTTCACCCATCACAAGACTCACAGAGGAAAAATTCCTAGGAATCCACATTGACAGTAGCCTTAAATTCCAAACACACATACAACAAATTTCCAAGAAAATCTCAAAGACAGTAGGCATATTATCTAAGATACGCTACTATGTGCCTCAATCAGCTCTCCTTGCACTATATCACTCACTCATCTACCCTTATCTCACCTATGGAATCTGTACATGGGGATCAACAACATTAAATCACCTTAGACCACTCATAACCCAGCAAAAGGCGGCAGTCTGAATGATAACAACAAATTTCTGCTCTAGACAGCATACTCCACCAATATTCAAAAGCCTAAAACTACTCACCATAAAGAACATTCACATTTATTCTTGTGCCTACTACATACATAGAACTCTACACTCTAATATAAACCCTCTGCTCAAAATTCTCATCACCAACTTTAATAGGACCCATGACCACAACACAAGACACAGATCACTTTTTGATATACCCCGTGTCCATATCAACCTATGTAAAAATTCTATGCACATAAAGGGCCCCAGAATCTGGAATTCCTTACCAGTAAATACTAAAATAACCTTGTCTGAAAATTATTTTAAGACTCTTCTCAAAAACCACCTACTCACCCTAAACTAAATACTCACACTGTAAATTACTTTAAAAAATGCTCAATGTTATTTTCCTATAAAATAATATCAATTTTTACTATTATGTTACTATTATGTTACCACCTACTCACCCTAACCTAAATACTCATACTGTAAATTACTTACTCACCCTAACCTAAATACTCATACTGTAAATTACTTTCAAAAATGCTCAATGTAATTTTCCTTAAGATAATTTCAATTTTTACTATTATATTACCATCCTACTAAACACTTACTACAATGTAATATCATCATATTGTAATTTGAACAATGTAATATCATCATATTGTAATTTGTACAATCTAGTATTTAAATAAAACAAACTCAATCAATTACCCTAATATTATGTTCATAGTCTATAAGCCATTAGATTAAGCTGCCCTTAATGCCATGGCATGTCAGTGGCTCTCCTTGCACTTCAGTTTATAATTGTAATTGCAACACCTATGTAAACTTGCAATGAAATAAATATTTAAATTTTAATTTTAATTTGAATAAAGCACCTAAATTACTGGGAACGGTTGAAGGTCCTTGATCTGTATTCCCTGGAACGCAGGCGAGAGAGATACATGATAATATACACTTGGAAGGTCCTGGAGGGATTGGTACTAAACCTGCTCACGAAAATCACTCCATATGAAAGCAAAAGACTCGGCAGGACATGCAATATTCCCCCGATGAAAAGCAGGGGCGCCACGAGTACACTGAGAGACAACACCATGTGTCCGGGGCCCAAGATTGTTCAACTGCCTCCCAGCATACATTAGGGGGATTACCAATAGACCCCTGGCTGTCTTCAAGAAGGCACTGGACAGGCACCTAAAGTCAGTACCTGACCAACCATGAGGTCTGGTCTCAGACCAGGCCGCGGGGGCGTTGACCCCCGAAACCCTCTCCAGGAAAACTCCAAGTAATTAATGTATTGGTATATTGTATTAGTATATAATTATTCTGAATTATTCTTTACGGTAATTTTTATCAATTTTAGTAATACCAGTAAGACGAGATATTGGTTGAGGACATATATACATATCTAAATATATAAATAACATTGATTTTATTGGGTTATCATAGGCTAAATATATACATATAATGTATATTTTATGTGCCTAAAATATTTGTGTCTTCAGGAATATTGATTATATATATATATATATATATATATATATATATATATATATATATATATATATATATATATATATATATATATATATATATATATATATATATATATATATATATATATATATATATCCTGAAAAGAATGGAGGAGAGAATAAGTGATCTTGATGCCCATGATGCCCTGTATCTCCTCACAAGGTGTCTTACTATGCCAAGACTCACTTACTTCTTGAGGTGCGCACCCTCTTTTGAAAACCCAACACTTGACGAGTATGACGCACACCTGAGATTAACCTTCAAGAAGGCACTGAATCTGTCACTAGAGGATCAGCAATGGGAGCAGGCAACCCTCCCAGTGCGACTGGGAGGTATAGGGTGCGCAAAGCAAGGCAGGTAGCGTTACCTGCATTTCTGTCTTCGTGTTTGGCTTCCAGTGGATTAGTCAAGAGGATTGTCCCTGAACGTTTGAGAGGTGTGGTGGGAGCTCAAGACCCCAAGTTCATTGAAGCAGCAGTGCAGTGGGACATCCTGGCAGACTCCTCCAGTAGACCAGCTCCTCCCAAAGAGCACAAACAGTCCCACTGGGACAAACCGATCATGGAAAAATTTCCAACACAATGCTCACCAACGCTTCAGGAAAGGACAAAGCTCGTCTCCTAGCGGTGAAGGCACCACACTCAGGAGATTTCCTTCTTGCTGTTCCCAATTCCTCTCTGGGGACTCGACTCGACCCACAGGCCATTCGGATTGGTGTTGCTCTTCGCCTAGCCGCCCCCATACTCACCGAACATAGGTGTATTTGCGGCAGGGCGACGGCTGACCAATTCGGACTTCATGGTCTAGTGTGTCACACATCAGAAGGAAGTATGCTAGACATGAGGAGGTCAATGACATCATAAAGAGAAGCCTCGCCACAGCCCGTTGCCCAGCTCAACGGGAACCCCAAGTGCAGAGGTCTGATGGAAGTCAAAAGCGTCCTGATGGAGCCACCATGCTACCCTGGAAGGATGGTAAGCAGATTGCTTGGGACTACACCTGTGCTGCCACATTGGCAGACACCTACCTGCCACACTCCTTAGCCGAAGGGGTGGAGCTGCCAGCCACAGGGAGACCCAGAAGACCCGCAAATATGAAGACCTTCCCTCTTGCTATAACTTCATCCCAATAGGGTCGGAGACCCATGGAGCATGGGGCAAGTGTGCTCTAAAGTTTCTCAAGGAGCTGGGTGGAAAACTCATCATAGAAACCAAGGACCACAGGGCGACCAGTTTCCTCTTTCAGAGACTCAGTGTTGCGATCCAGAGGGAAATGCCTGCAGTATTCTGGGCACGCGGCCCACTGCCGGGGAGTTGGACGAAGTATTTGACATGTAGCTCTGAGTTATCTATGTTGTTTTACTCCCCATTGTATTTTGTCTTGAAATAAAGTTTGTATATATATTTTACATGTATATATATATATATATTTTACATGTATATATATATATATATATATATATATATATATATATATATATATATATATATATATATATATATATATATATATATATATATATACATGTAAAATATTATGTACTTATATCTTAAATAAAGACTTACTGTTACACTTTTGTCTAATTACACAGACTCATAGACCTCCACCAGATCTACCTGGAGTATATTACCTTTGTAACTAGTTCATCTATCATAATAATAATAATAATAATAATAATAATAATAATAATAATAATATTACTTTATTGAGACATGGTACAATGATACATGGTAGACAAGAAATATTGTTAGTAATGAGATGTACATGCCAAAAGCCCCTAATATACTGTGCATTGCGGGCATTCTTAGGTCTACTTAATTCTAGACTACATGGTAAAAAGTTATGGTTGATAATTTATAAAATAAGTATAATTGCGTATCTAAGTTATAAAGTTTTAATATAAGTTGAACATATTAATTAATTGTAGCAATGCAACTAATTGAGTGAGATAACAATTTAAAACAATTAGTTGCATTGCAGTTACAGTTTACGTGGTCATTATAATGTAACTTTGGGGTCCAGTCCCTGGGCCCATTATGTACCTCTGTAATCTTTTGACTACCTCCCACAGGATGGGTATGGGGTGCATAATAAAGATATTAAATTAAAAAAGAACTAAACCAGAATTGAGCAGGAACAGCAGCAGTTGTTGCCTAGGGGACTTCTGCGTTAACCTTCGTTGGGTGTAGACGTCTCTCTAATAATAATAATAATAATAATTTTTATTTAGACATGATACAAAGATGTACTACATAGTTATAGGTATAAATGGGGTGTACATGCCAAAAGCCCCTGATATGCTGAGCATTGTGGGCATTCTTAAAATTAATTAACAGTAGACTACATGGTAAAAAATTATGGTTGATAAATTACAAAATAAGTATAATTGTGTATTTGAGTTGTGAAATTTGAATATAAGTTGAACATAATAATTTAGTAATTGCAGCAATGCAATTAATTAAATCAGATCAGACAAATTAAAACAATTAGTTGTATTGCAATTACAGTTTTATAAATTATCAACCACCCAGGGAGGTACTACCGTCCTGCCAGGTGACTGTGAAACAGAAACCTGAAACTGTTTTACATGATGGTAGGATTGCTGGTGTCTTTTTTCTGTCTCATAAACACGCTGGATAACAGGTATATCTAGCTACTTCTACTTACACTTTAGGTCACACTACACTGGCATACACATGCATATATATACATACACACATCTAGGTTTTCTTCTTTTCTTAATAGCTCTTGTTCTTTTTATTTTCTCTATTGTCCATGGGGAAGTGGAAAACAATCTTTCCTCCGTAAGCCATGCGTGTCGTATGAGGCGACTAAGATGCCGGGAGCAATGGGCTAGTAACCCCTTCTCCTGTACAAATCTACTAAAAACGAGAAGAAGAAAAACTTTATAAAATTGGGTTGTCTGAATGTGCGTGGATGTAGTGCGGATGATAAGAAAGAGATGATTGCCGATGTTATGAATGAAAAGAAGTTGGATGTCCTGGCCCTAAGCGAAACAAAGCTGAAGGGGGTAGGCGAGTTTCAGTGGGGAGAAATAAATGGGATTAAGTCAGGAGTATCTGAGAGAGTTAGAGCTAAGGAAGGGGTAGCAATAATGTTGAAGGATCAGTTATGGAAGGAAAAGAGGGAATATAAATGTGTAAATTCAAGGATTATGTGGATTAAAATAAGGGTCAGATGCGAAAAGTGGGTCATAATAAGCGTGTATGCACCTGGAGAAGAGAGGAGTGTAGAGGAGAGAGAGAGATTTTGGGAGATGTTAAGCGAATGTATAGGAACTTTTGAACCAAATGAGAGAGTAATTGTGGTAGGGGACCTAAATGCTAAAGTGGGAGAAACATGCAGAGAGGGTGTAGTAGGTAAGTTTGGGGTGCCAGGTGTAAATGATAATGGGAGCCCTTTGATTGAACTTTGTATAGAAAGGGGTTTAGTTATAGGTAATACATATTTTAAGAAAAAGAGGATAAATAAGTATACAAGATATGATGTAGGGCGTAATGACAGTAGTTTGTTGGACTATGTATTGGTAGATAAAAGACTGTTGAGTAGACTTCAGGATGTACATGTTTATAGAGGGCTACAGATATATCAGATCACTTTTTAGTTATAGCTACAGTGGGAGTAAAAGGTAGATGGGATACAAGGAAAATAGAATCAGTAAGTAAAAGAGAGGTGAAGGTTTATAAACTAAAAGAGGAGGCAGTTAGGGTAAGATATAAACAACTATTGGAGGATAGATGGGCTAGTGAGAGTGTAGGAAATGGGGTCGAAAATGTATGGGGTAGATTTAAAAATGTAGTGTTAGAGTGTTCAGCAGAAGTTTGTGGTTACAGGCGAGTGGGTGCGGGAGGGAAGAGGAGCGATTGGTGGAATGATGATGTAAAGAGAGTAGTAAGGGAGAAAAAGTTAGCATATGAGAGGTTTTTACAAAGTAGAAGTGATGCAAGGAGGGAAGAGTATATGGAGAGAAAAGAGAGGTTAAAAGAGTGGTGAAGCAATGTAAAAAGAGAGCAGATGAGAGAGTGGGTGAGATGTTATCAGCAAATTTTGTTGAAAATAAGAAAAAGTTTTGGAATGAGATTAATAAGTTGAGGAAGCCTAGAGAACAAATGGATTTGACAGTTAAAAATAGGAGAGGAGAGTTATTAAATGGAGAGTTAGAGGTATCGGGAAGATGGAGAGAATATTTTGAGGATTTGTTAAATGTTGATGAAGACAGGAAGCTGTGATTTCGTGTGTAGGGCAAGGAGGAATAACATCTTGTAGGAGTGTGGAAGAGCCAGTTAGAAATGTTAAAAGCAGGTGGGGATATAATTTTGGAGTGGTTGGTGCTATTATTTAATAAATGTATGGAAGAGGGTAAGGTACCTAGGGATTGGCAGAGAGCGTGTATTGTTCCTTTGTATAAAGGCAAAGGGGACAAAGAGAGTGCAAAAATTATAGGGGAATAAGTCTGTTGAGTGTACCTGGTAAAGTGTATGGTAGAGTTATTATTGAAAGAATTAAGAGTAAAACAGAAAGCAGGATAGCAGATGAACAAGGGGCTTTAGGAAAGGTAGGGGTGTGTAGACCAAGTGTTTACAGTGAAACATATAGGTGAACAGTATTTGGATAAGGGTAAAGATGTTTTGTGGCATTTATGGATTTGGAAAAGGCGTATGATAGGGTAGATAGGGGGCAATGTGGCAGATGTTGCAGGTGTATGGAATAGGAGGAAGGTTACTGAAAGCAGTGAAGAGTTTTTATGAGGATAGTGAGGCTCAGGTTAGAGTGTGTAGGAGGGAAGGGGACTATTTCCCAGTAAAAGTGGGCCTTAGACAAGGATGTGTGATGTCACCGTGGTTGTTCAATATATTTATAGATGGGGTTGTAAGTGAAGTGAATGCGAGGTCTTGGCAAAAGGTGTTGGGCTAAAAGATAAAGAAGCAAATACAAAGTGGGAGTTGTCACAGTTGCTTTTTGCTGATGACACTGTGCTTTTGGGAGATTCTGAAGAGAAGCTGCAGAGGTTGGTGGATGAATTTGGTAGGTTGTGTAAAAGAAGAAAATTGAAAGTGAATATAGGAAAGAGTAAGGTGATGAGGATAACAAAAAGAATAGGTGATGAAAGATTGGATATCAGATTGGAGGGAGAGAGTATGGAGGAGGTGAATGTATTCAGAAATTTGGGAGTGGACATGTCGGCGGATGGGTCTATGAAGGATGAGGTGAATCATAGAATTGATGAGGGGAAAAGGGTGAGTGGAGCACTTGGAGTCTGTGGAGACAAAGAACCTTGTCCATGGAAGTAAAGAGGGAATGTATGAGAGTATAGTTATACCAACGCTCTTATATGGGTGTGAAGCATGGGTGATGAATGTTGCAACGAGGAGAAGGCTGGAGGCAGTGGAGATGTCATGTCTGAGGTCAATGTGTGGTGTGAATATAATGCAGAGAATTCGGAGTTTGGAAATTAGGAGGAGTGCGGGATTACCAAAACGATTGTTCAGAGAGCTGAGGAGGGTTGTTGAGGTGGTTTGGACATGTAGAGAGAATGGAACGAGACAGAGTGACTTCGAGAGTGTATAAATCTGTAGTGGAGGGAAGGCGGGGTAGGGGTCGGCCTAGGAAAGGTTGGAGGGAGGGTAAAGGAAGTTTTGTGTGCGAGGGCTTGGACTTCCAGCAAGCATGTGTGAGCGTATTTGATAGGAGTGAATGGAGGCATATGGTTTTAATACTTGACGTGCTGTTGGAGTGTGAGCAAAGTAACATTTATGAAGGGATTCAGGGAAACCGGCAGGCCGGACTTGAGTTCTGGAGATGGGAAGTACAGTGCCGGTATTCTGAAGGAGGGGTGTTAATGTTGCAGTTTTATAACTGTAGTGTAAAGCACCCTTCTGGCAAGACAGTGATGGAGTGAATGATGATGAAAGTTTTTCTTTTTCGGGCCACCCTGCCTTGGTGGGAATCGGCCGATGTGTTAATAAAAAAAAAAAAAAATAATGTTCATTCGATGAGTTACAAAGAGTACAAGAGAGTAGATTATTTTATTTGTTAATGCTATAGAAACAGAGTTGGCTCAGTATGCATGATTTATAACAGGTTTTTACATTTAAGTGATTAATCAACTTTGTTGATAATGTTAAATATTGTGCACATAGGTTTGGGTGAGGTGTTTTTTTAGCAGCGTTTTGAATTGAGGTACAGGTACAGGTACTGAATATCAGTGATAAATTTCCCCCATTCTCTCTGGGACGCTTGTCCTCATCTATTTTGCCCGCCGGGCACTACAGGAGGGGCACCTGTTCATTGGCTTACTTTTAGCCAGCTCCATTTTTTTCCGCTCTGCGGATAATTCTTTAACTGTCTTTGGTGAGAAGCCTTGGCAACAAATCTTCCTCATGCCATCGAGAAGTCGGGCTCGATATGGTTTATGCTGTCAGTGGCCCTGATAAACCCAACAACAACAACAACAGATTGGAGTTGGTAGTTGTCACTCAGCTGATCGAGACGTGCTTTGAGAAACTTTTGAGTCACTCAAGTTCCACAGGGTAAGTGAGCCGTTTGGAGCCTTAATCGTACCACGGATCGTCCCTCGGAGTTCATGAACCCACACACCCAGCCAAAACAAACCCACACATTCAAGTTGGCGGAGGTAACAATTGTGTACATACTAATTGATAGATTTATTCTCCTAGGAAAGTCTAGGCAAGTTTGTACAGTTAGTAACTAATATTAGGATTATTAAGGCAATGTTAGATATTAAAAATGTAGTTCTAGCACCTTGACATAGGTAGTTTAGGGCCCAAATAGACGAACATTGGGTTATGTTAGCTAGAGAGAACTGGCAGCCCACACTTGAATCTAAGCGGGAGTGATGCTGACTCCTTTTTACCAGATCAGACTTCAAGCAGTGAACAAGTGCTGCGACCAGTGCAGCATTCCCCACGTGACTTCCAACATCTGTCCTGGGGGCACGGAAGAGATATCCCGAAGTACTGAGGATATCTTACTCCATCCAGACCCAATACAGTAGGACCTTACCTCTTTTCTTCTCAGTATCTGGCTAGTTTTCTGGGGGAAACGTGTGTAGGTTTTGTTGTGGGTCTCTCGTGCGGTCGGATGCTTTTTAGCAGGTACCAGCGTCCCATCGTTGAGTAAAAGTCTGGAAACTAGTGTCCCTTACTGTTTAGATATTGCTTGGAGGATATACCCTAGAGCTGGGGATTCAGAGTTAATACAGGACACTAATACCACTTAAATTTTGCAGATTAAAGTTCTTCCCTACACATGGTGTTTGGAGGGGGTTATGGCTTAGGAAGACTAGGAGACATTTCTACTCCATCAAGTAAGTTAAACCCTTTCATAATCATGCATGTAGTGGGGAATTCTTTCTACTGCAGTCGTCTAGAAATTTGTCCCATAGCCACTTGTAAGTCTGAGAGAAGCATCTCAGAGTATCGGTGTCAACAGCTCTTGCCCAGAGTGCAGCTTACAAAAAGGCAGTCCTAAGACAAGTTTTTATATGCTTTTTGAAGGCTCCTCAGTAGTTTATTGGTGGTGACGGTCCTGTTTAGGTTCTTCACTGTATTTTTCTTGTGTGCATGTGCTTTTAGTAATTTCTTCCTATCAAGCAGTGTTATTTGACCCATTTCTGGAGAGTTTGACTGGGATGTCGTTCGCCCCTATGGGGGGACCCCCCTCTGGCCCATACTCAGTTAACAACTGTTTCCTCCCCTCTGGATCATGATATAGCTATTGTGTCCCTGCTGGGATTTATAAACGGGCCCTTGAGGTTGATGATGGAGCCAGGCCCCTGTCTAGCCCTAAGCACCAGCCAACTTCTTGTCTAGACTGTATTTCTTCTCCACCCCACATTACCCCAGACGTGATGGTGGTTCTTGTGCATCCCAAGGCTGGTGGTAACCCCTTCACCAATCCATGGGAAGTCACTAATGCCATCAGTGGCTCTCCTTTCGGCAAGGCCTGCATAGACTCGGTAGGGGTGCAGCCCTAAGTCTCCGACTACATCGTAAGTCTTTTCTGGCCAGAAATTTACCACTTAATGCCATCCATGTCCTAGGTAAGTGGAATGTAGTCTGCTGGGAGGTCCGCTCCTCAATCCTTGCTGCTGGTTGTTGTTACGGTAGAATTGGACTGATTTCCTCATCCCTCTCAGATGAGGAGATCCATTCTGAGTTGGTTTTGAGTGGGGGATGACTTAGGTTTGTGAGAAGTTTGGAGCCTCTCAACTCATCCCGTCTCGTATGGTTCGTGTATGTTTCTCAGGTGCTCTCCCAAATTTGTAATTTTTGGCAATCTAAGGTTTCCTGTCCTTCCATATACTTTTCCTCTTCTTCGGTGTTGGAAATGTTTCCTTTTGATCATGGAGAGTTGTCCTGCTGTGGTTAGGTTAGGTGTCAAACTGTAGTGGGTTTCACCCAGCAGTCAAAGACGGTGTTGCCTGTACCCACCCAGCCTCATGCTATTTTTGTAAAGGGGTCCACAAAGTCACATCCCGGTCTTGCCCAGCATATCACCAGGCTCTTGATTTAGCAAACTCAGCCAGGGCCCAGTCCCTTCCTCGATGAATGTAACTTCAGCCTGCGGTCCGTTAAGCCAGTCACAGTCTGTCAGCCCTTGCCTCCTTCATCTCCAGCGCCCCCACTAAGGGCATCTCCCAGCACCAGTGCAGCCAGGCCACCTGTTCTCTGCAGCTGTGAGGACTAATGTCCCTGTTTCAAACCATTTTGCAGCTCTTGCAGAACCTCTCTACCTTCAGAGGATTCTCCACCTCATGGGCAACATCATCTCCAGGTGTCTTCAGATCCGACTTCCACTGCAGAAGTTATTGCTCATGCTCCTCCTCGTTTACGATGTGCATCCTCCCGTCAAGGTGGTGCAGCTTCAAAATCAACTCGCAGTTTGGTGCTCCCCCTTGTCCAAATGGACCTCTTGCCTGACTCAGTGCCTCACTCCTCACAGAAGTCCCCCCCCTCCATTTCTCCTCAACCTCAGCCAGCCCCTGTTTCAGGACCCTTCGCTATTGATGGTTCCGATGCTTCACTCTCGCCTGCCTGGGCTTCATTTCTTCGTCCTGTCCTCCATTTGGTGGAGGAAGTGCTTCACTCCTTTCTACAGGGCACCTCTTTTATGACTGCATGTCTCTCGGTTCTCCCTCGCCTCATCGGGCTTCTTAGTTCACACACGTGACTCACTCCCACTCCTCTATTTTTCTTCTCTGGAATGTTTATTCCATATTGGGAAAGCTCCCAGACCTCCAGAAGTATCTGGCTGAGGTACAGCCGCTCATGGTGGGCCTCTCCGAGACATGGTTACTTCCTTGTCATTCTGTTCAGCTGTCGGGTTTTACTGTTTATCGTGGGATCGCCTTGAAAGGGTTGGTGGTGGCCTAGCTCTTCTTATGTGTAGCCGGCTCCAGAGTATGATCCTTTCCCTCCGAACCTATGAGAATGGGGTGTTAGAAACTCTAACTGTGCATGTTGCCTTGGGCACTCAGTGGTGTACCTTCCTCCTGATTTCCCATCCGGGCAGGTCAGTAACACAGAGTGAGTTTACCCATTACTTTGGGCAACTCAGTGGTTCTGCACTTGTCATAGGGGATTTCAATGCTAGGCACCATTTCTGGGAGCCATCCATTTCTTTGGGAGCAGTGAATCCCACAGTTAGAGCCTTGTTCCAAGCCCTCCTCGCATCTCCCCTTTCGTTGCTCACACCACCAGGATTGGAGACTAGAGTGGATCCTTACACAGGGCGAGCTTCTACCCTGGACCTTGGTCTTGGGTGTGGGCATTTTACTACAGTCGTTGTTTCTGTAGGCCCCTTCATGGGGGGTGATCATCTCCCAGTCATTGTATCTACCAATGGAGCCCCAGCAGTGCCAGTGACAGCAATTCGTCCACGGTGGAAAACCACTCAGGCCAGTTGGACGAGCTACAGTAACACACTCTTTGATTATACCCTGCCTCAAGACTCTCTGTTGGATGATGCCGTTGCATCCCTTCAAGGGGCCATGTTAGAGGCAGGCTCCCGTTCATTTTGTCTTTCTGGGAGCTTCTCCCGTTTTCACCCCCGGGTTCCATGGTGGAATGATGAGTGCCTCCAGGCAGTGAAGGCACGTCGAAAGGCATGGGCACAGTGGCACCGCCAACCTTCAAGGGCTCTACAGTTAGCTTACTGAAGGGCTGACGCTTTATGTCGGCAAACACTCCTTAATGCAAAACGTGAATCATGGACTTCTTTCTGTTCTTCTCTTTCTTTTCGCACCTCTGCTAGCCGGGCATGGGGTTTCTTCCACTCTATGCTGGGATCATGATCTGTAAGCTCCTTTTCCCTGTTGGGGGATGGTGCAACGCCACTCTTCCCTCAGGATAAAGCGGAATTGTTTGCTAGTTTCTTTGGGCCTAAGTTTGCTCTTCCCCCCTCTACCTTCTAAGGTGATCAAATGGGGTCCTCTGCCCCCTACAGTACCCGAGGTTGACTGCCAGGGTGCTGGCATCTCTCTTCAGCTCTCATGAACTACAGCGGGCACTCTCCCAGCTTTTTTCCCATTCTTCTCCTGGGGAGGATAACATACCTTATGCATTCTTACTGCATCTAGCCCCCTCTTGTACAGATGCCATGCTGGAGGTTTTCAATGCCAGCTGGTTTCAAGGAGTTTTCCCCGATGCGTGGAAGCACTCTCTCTTGGTTCCGATTCCGAAGCCAGGCAAAGATAATACCCAACCAGACTCTTACCGACCCATTGCTTTACTGCCCTGTTTGGGTAAAGTGTTGGAAAGACTGGTGGCCACCCTTCTCTCATGGGGACTGAGGAACATGGCCTCTTACCTGAAAACCAGAGTGGCTTCCGTAAGGGTTGATCCACCCTCGACTCTTTGCTTCAATTTGTGCAGTTAGTGCATACTTCATTCGAAAGCCAGGAGTTCCTTCTGGCTGCTTTTTTGGATCTGCGTGGAGCATTTGATTCTGCATCTCACACGGCGATACTTTTTTAAGCTAGCTCGCATGGGGCTGGCAGGAGCCCCCCTCCGTTGGATGCGCAACTTTTTACAAGGGCGAACCTTCCGAGTTGCAGTAGGTGGCACGATGTCCTCACCCCGTCATATATATATATACCGGGAAGTGCCCCAGGGATCCGTTTTTAGTCCTCTCCTTTTTCTGTATTAATGTCGGATCTCCCTTCCATACAGGGCGTGCATACCCTGGTGTATGCGGATGATGTGGCCCTTATGTACGGTGCCACTACTTTGCTGGCTGCACAAAAAACTTTCAGCATGCCCTACAGTGCATAACATCATGGGCTGCCACCTGGGGTTTGGAGGTTAGTGTCGCCAAGTCCCGGCTCTTATGTTTTACTAGACGACGCCTCTCTACTCTTCCATCTGTTTCATTGGGTCAGACACCACTCCCTTTGGTCTCTTAATAGATGGTTGGGTGTCACTTTGGATGCACCACTCTTGATGTGGAGGAAACACATAATAGCCCTCCACCTCTCATGTGCATGCCGCACTGCACTCATGCGCCGGATCTCTGGCACTAAGTGGGGGCGGATTGAGACCTCCTTTTAAATTTTATACAGCTATGGTTCGCAGCAAACTCACCTATGCGAGTGAGGTGTATGGCTCGGCTCCTTCCTCCTCTCTTCACCGCCTGGATATTCTCCAGAATTCGGCCATCCGCAGTATGCTGGGGGCGTTCCCCTCTACTCCCATTGCAGCCTTGGAAGGAGAGTCTGGGATAGTCCCCCTCTCGTCAATGAGAATGGCAAGGAACTGCTTACGGCTCTGTTATGTTATTTTCCCTTTACTTATCATCAAGGTTCTCACTACATGTACAAGTATGGGGTTATTAAAGGTCTTAGGGTAAAATGAGGATACTTATAGGCTATAATGATACTTATGCTTAGCTGCTGTATCTGAAAACTTCTCCTGCCCTCTCCATGAATTATTTAAACCACCATGTTATACAAAAATATATATTCATGGATAAACATATATACAGATCTTACATTCCTAATAACATACAATACCAGATCAGTCACATGGTGGTTCACCTCCACTCTTAACACCCATTTTTTTCCACATCACTCCTACCCTCAGTGTTTTGATACACTGAAGATCACAGAATATCATGGTAACATCGATCTACAGCACACCTCTTACCTCTTGGGACACTTTTTCTGTGATATAGGATATTTGAATAATGTTAATGATATACTAATTGAACTGGCTAATGAATGGTTAGAATAACTTCTATGACTAGTATTAAATTGATATGGAAAAATATTTTTGATTCAATATTGCACTGGTTGAAACTTTTAGTTTATGAAAGGCAATAAGAGGTAAATGAATGCAAAGAGCTATTAAAATAATAGTAAAAATAGTTTTGACTAATATTAAAAATAGTTTTGACTAATATTAAAAATAGTTTTGATCAAATTTTAAGTAAATAAAGTGACTGAAATTGGCTTATGGTAAAAGGTATTTAAAAAATATAAGTAAATAATTGCACTGAGAGATTCCTGGGTGCTTTCCCGCACGGCAAACAAAAGAAAGGGGATCCCCTTGATGAAATCTTTCTACTACCACCTGAAATTGAGGGTGATAGGCAGTTGAAAATTTAGGCTGTACATCTAACCCCTTTAACACATTTCTAAATAGTTTTGAAGTAAAGTTAGACCCTTGATCTGTTTGTACCTCCCAAGAAAAGCCAACATGAGAAAAGAACTTCATCAAAGCCCTTAAGACTACACGAGCTGCTATCTTACGTAGAGGGATTGCTTCCGGATACCTGGTAGTGGAGCAAATAATCGTAAGTAAATAATTATTTCCCATTCTGGTCCTTGGGAGCGGACCAACTACATCCACTACCAGCTTGCTGAAGGGTTCACCTGGTGCTTAAATAGGCTGAAGGGGAACAGGTTTAATGCTCTGATTAGGTTTTCCTATAAACTGGCAGGTATGACAGGTCTTTATATATTCTCCTACCGTCTCCCACAGCCGAGGCCAGAAGTGCCTGGAAACCCTAGATACTGTTTTAGCAATATAGAGGTGGCCACCTAGAGGTGTGTCGTGTGCTAAGCTAAGAACATTGTTTCTATAAGGCTCAGGCACCACAACCTGTTGACAAAAACTTTGCTCTCCTTCTACTGGTGCCGCAACCACAGGTGCCTTCTTCATTAAAATACCTTTCCTGAAATAGAAACATTTACTTAAACGTAAAGATTCCTCCTCAGTCACAGCTGAGGCTCTGATTGATTTAAGAGAGTCATCACTCCCCTGTGCAGCAATTAATTGCATCATAGTAGGCCCAATTTCCTTCTCACCACTTCCCTGATCCACACACTGATTAGGCTTGACTCTAGTTGGGGCGTCCTTTTCTTCTGTTGACTGCAGTTCAACATCAGAAAATAGGGTTTCCAAACCTAAGTCTTCACCATCCTCAGGAGAAATATCAGGATTACCCTTGGTAGCCTGGTCACGAGACACTTCTTGTGATGGCACCAATAGGTAAAAGGTCTGGCAGGGTTTCCCTAGCCTTCTCCTCCCAAACTTTGGGGTCTGGTTCCCCCCACACTAGTGGTTCCTCACTGTCTAACAGACCCATTATGTTATTCCCCAATAAGAGGTTAACTCCTTCAAAGGGAATCTCATCTGAAATACCTACAGGGAGATAGCCAACTTGGTAAGCGGATTCTACCCATAATTTGTGTACCGGTGTTCTTATGGTCGAACCTGTAATACCCTTCAATAAAATATCTACCCCAGTGTAGGTATCATTAGACACTGGTAACACTCCAGCACGTAGTAAGGAGTAGGTGCTACATCCATCTCTCAAGGACAACATGTTCTCAACCCTGCCCACATCCTTAAGCAAGGCAACTGTGGACTTACTAGCAAAAACCCGCATCCTGGGGTCTAGACCCCTCAAAGACTCCTCCTCACTTTGTTTTGAAGACTGAATGCAGGCAACTGGGTGTGTCCTTTCCTGATCTCGCCGTCTAGAAAAGCAAAACTTTTGCATGTGTCCCGTCTTGTTACAGTAGTAACAGGTATAATTCTTAAAGGTATTTTTACCATTTGGTGTAGGACTAGTACTGTGTGCTCGAGGAACTGAAACATTATTTGATGGTCTAGGTAAACTTTGAGCTTCAGCTGACTTACCTTTCACTTCTGTTTGAGAGGGTGCCTCAGCCTTCATTTGTCCCTGAAAATCTTGTCCCACTTACCTTTATGACCGTAGGATTTGGAATAAGGTTTAGAATAAACAGGGAAATTTTTGAAGGAGCATGACTGTTTTTACCTACCAATTCTTTATGAGCTAAGAATCTGTCACCCAGATCCAGTGCTGCTGTAAGATTATCTGGGTTTTTGTCCTCCAAATATTCTCTAAGGTCAACAGTGATTGCATTGTACAATTCCTCATGAACAATTAGGTCTACTAACTTCTCATAGTCCCTGTTCACTCCTTTTGAACACACCCACTTCTTAAACAGGAACAGTTTCTCATTTCCAAACTCAGTTAAGGTCTGCCCATCTTGAATTTTTTTACTTCTGAACTTTTGCCTATATTTTTCAGGTATCATTTGGTATACAAGCAATACTACCTCCTTTATTTTCTCATAGTCAGAGAAATCTCCTTCTTCCAGTGTCTCTACTCTCTGGAAACCCTTGCCTACAAGCTGTGTGCGAACTAGGGTAGCCCATTGCTGTTTGGGCCATCTTTGCTCCTTTGCAGTCTTCTCAAAAAAGAAAAAATATCTGTCTGGGTCACTCTCTGTAAACTTAGGGACAAAATGTGCAGCTTTAGTTATGTTAAAGTACTGCTCAGGCCCTTGTTCTAAACCTCCTAACCTTTGACTTATTCTCTCCTTAGCTTCTATTAATTTTGTTTCAGCTCTGCCAAAGCTAGCTTAAGTCTTAACATCTCTTCATTATCACCTAGAGTAGGTGATTCCTCATGGTCACTGTCAACAGGCATGTTTACTGGTGAATTATTTACCTCCTCACTGAAGCCTGAAAAGTCTGAAGATTCAGTTTCTGACATATAGTTTATCCTTAACTCTGCTTCCTCTCTTACAGCATCAATGGACAAGTTTTCCCCACAGGCACAGAAAATAACACAAGTTCAATGTAAAATATTCACATGTCACTTTACCATAACCACAAACAAAATGTGTTACTCAACTTAAATCCCCACTCTGGAGAAAACAATCTGTAAACTAATATATGAACCTTCCACTGACACCACCAAGGTAAATTTTACAAGGTAAATTTTATCCTACCAGAAACATGTGACTGTTATTCCCTATCCCATACCAGTACATCTCAAAGAATGTTTAGAATTATTTTAAGTCAAATAACTATCCCGGACAGGCCCCCATGTTATGTTCTTTTCCCTTTACTTATCATCAAGGTTCTCACTACATGTACAAGTATGGGGTTATTAAAGGTCTTAGGGTAAAATGAGGATACTTATAGGCTATAATGATACTTACTCATGCTTAGCTGCTGTATCTTAAAACTTCTCCTGCTCTCTCCATGGGTTATTTAAACCACCATGTTATACAAAAATATATATTCATGGATAAACATATATACAGATCTTACATTCATAATAACATACAATACCAGATCAGTCACATGGTGGTTCACCTCCACTCTTAGCACCCAATTTTCTCCACATCACTCCTACCCTCAGTGTTTTGATACACTGAAAATCACAGAATATCATGGTAACATCGATCTACATCACACCTCTTACCTCTTGGGACACTTTTTCTGCCCAGAACACAAGTTAAGGTAAGAGCAAAAAAACCCATACCAGCTCACTGCAGCCATGTTGGGCAAGGAGGAGGGGAAGGCAACCAGCCTACCACCCACATCTCCAACATAAACAAACAAAAACCTATCGCTTTGCACATCCTCCCACATGTATCCACAATACATCTTATTTCTTAATAATGAGACATGCAACTTTAACTACTTATTTAAATGTGTGTATTTATACCTGGAGTCTACCTGGAGAGAATTCCAGGGGCCAACGCCCCCACGGCTCGGTCCGTGACCAGGCCTCCTGTTGGACCAGAGCCTGATCAACCAGGCTGTTACTGCTGGCCGCACGCAGTCCAACGTACGAACCACAGCCCGGCTAGTCAGGTTACTTCTGCTTCTTTAAGTCTTAAGGGTGGCCTGACTCAAGACCTCATTAAGCAAATTCTGAGTAATTCAATATATTTAGGTATTCATGTTAAACGTACCACAGATAGGTCCTCTGAGTTCATGAACCCACACACCCACCCAAACAAACAGTAGTTGGTGGAGGTAGAGAGATTACACATGTTAATTGATAGATTTACTCTCCTAGGAAGGCCTAGGTAAGTTTGTACAGTTAGTAACTAATATTAGGATTATTGAGGCAATGTTAGATATTAATAATGTAGTTCTAGCACCTTGACATAGGTAGGTTAAGCCTTAAATAGACGAACATTAGGTCATGTTAGCCAACGAGAAATGGCAATCCCATGCTGACCACAGGCAGTGTGGGCGCTCTAGGATGCGAGGTACACCCTTCTCAGACTAGACCTCATCGAGTAAACAAGTGCTGCGACAGTGCAGCAGCCCTCCCCCCTACGTGACTACCAACATCAGTCCTGGGGACTCGGAGAAGACATCTCGAAGTATTGAGGATATCATTCTCCATCCAGACCCAATACAGTAGGACCTTACCTCCTTTTCTCTCAGTATCTGGCCAGTTTCCTGGGGAAAACGTAGGTAGGTTTTGTTGTGGGTCTCGAGCCGTGGGATGCTTATTAGCAGGTACCAGCGTCCCCTCTTATATTGCTTAGAGGATATGCCCTAGTGATTGGGTAGTTCTGAGTTCAAAGTGGGACACTGATACCTCTTGAATCTTGCAGATTTAAGTCTTCCCAGCACGCATCTTTCAAGGGAAGAGTTCAAAGAGGACTAAAGCTTAGGGAATTTGGAAGACAGAGAGACATATTCTACACCATCAAGTAAGTTAAACCCTTTGTTAGTCGTGCATGTAGATGGGAATTCTTTCGACTGAAGGCAGCTAGAAATTCTGTCCAAAAGCCACTTGTAAGTCTGAGAGAAGCGTCTCAGAGTGTCGGTGTCAACAGTGCTTGCCAGAGGGCAGCTTTCAAGGAGGCAGTCCAAAGACAAATTTCTATAGTACATCCACCTGGATTGGCCTTCTAGGAACAGGAAACTCCCCCAGATAGCTGCAATTCTCTTTGAAGAGTTTCGTACTGTCACATATGGTTCTTCCTTCTCCATCTACATGGACGGCTCAGCACGAAATTTCCCCCCTTCTACTTCTTCTGCTGCATTCTTTGCTGATCTTTCTCTGTGTCAAACCTGGTGGTTAGACCCCGCTCACTCGGTCCCAGCAGGAGAGCTCTTCGCCATTCATCAGGCCTTGGTTTTTGTCCTTGCTCACCTCCCTCCTCAGCCTTTGGTTCTCTTCTCTGATTCCCAATCTTCCTTAGCACTTTTGTGTTCTGACCGTCCACGGTTCCTACGCGTCCTTGTCCAACAGACGCAGTCTCTTATCCTACGTTTTTTGCGAAGTCCAGGTTGGAGCATTTTCCTTCAGTGGGTACCTGCCCATGTTGGCATTCGGGGCAATGAAGTGGCTGATCGTGCAGCCTCCCTCGCACATGCACTTCCTACTATTACCTCTCTTGCACTGGGCCACAGTGATTTCACAAGGACTGTTTGGAAGGAAATCAGTCATTTGTGGCAGAAGGAACTGGTACGCTCTCTCTCTACTTCAGCACTGAGTTCTGTCCGATCTTTCATTGGCCCCTGCCCTTGGGCTCTTAGTTTGATATCTTTATTATGCACCCCATACCCATCCTGTGGGCGGTAGTCAAAAGATTACAGAGGTACATAATGGGTCCAAGGACTGGACCCCAAAGTTTTGATAGCTGAGCAACTTACAAAGGTAATGAACTCACAAGTTACAAAGGTAATGAACTCACAAGTTACAAAGGTAATGAACTCACAAGTTACAAAGGTAATGAACTCACAAGCTACAAAGGAAATGAACTCACAAGTTACAAAGGTAATGAACTCACAAGCTACAAAGGTAATGAACTCACAAGTTACAAAGGTAATGAAACATGTAAGTAAATTTACTTACTTACGTTTATACATGATTACAATCATGAACAAATTATAAAGTAATGAACAATTCACTAGTCTACACCCGGTCACAACTGTAATGAGTTCTTGGTCCAAATTTTAATTGTTGGGTCACACACACACATATACATACACACATACATATACACACACATACACACACACACATACACACACACATACACACAGCAGCCAGGGACAAGAAGAGCACCACAGTAACAACGAATGAGAGCACAGTAACAACACATGAGAGGGTAGACAAAGCAGCAGACACACCAAACGCAGAGACCCCAACAACACACTGCAGTGAACAGGGACAAATGAGCAGGCCGGACACAAAAAGGAACATGGAGGCTACAACCATGACAGCACCGGGAGAGGCTAATGCATCTCTGACGAGGCAATGGGAGACACAGTGGGAGGAGGAAAGGGAGAAGTCGATCTTTATCTATGGCCTGAAAGAAGTCGAAGGGAACACCCACGACAGAAGAAAACAGGAGGAGAAAGAAAGGATCGAAGGTGTTATGCTGGCAGTAGGGGGAGACACGTCCTAAGTGACAAATTTTCGGAGAATCGGGTGGTACACAAGGGGAAGAAATCGACCTCTCAAGGTAATCTTCAAGGCAGAATCAGCCTGTACCACGATCCTGCAGGAGAAAGCAAGGCTGAGGACGAATCAGGGGTACCAGAATGTATACCTAGATCAGGACAGAACGCAGGAAGAAAGGGAGGCCCGGAAGGAGCAGATAAGAAGGCAAAGAGAGGTGAGAGAGGAGACAGCAAGATACGGAGGACACCAAGCCCAAACAGGACAAACACACACACTGGAAGTACCCACGGTGGGCCTCAAACCACAAAAACCCCACGACAACCATACACTTTAACACTACACACACTCATCAGTCTCCCTGTCCCCACCCCAGCAACCCAAAACCCACCATCACAGCTACCCCCCACCCCCACCACAAACTCCACCCCACCAACCCATACCCCAACCATACAATCCCCCCACCAATGCTGCAACCCCCTATGGGCACCCTGCCCACACCCCCCAACCCACCAAGATCTCCCCAGGGCTACAGTATTGGAAAAAAGGTTGAAGGTTTGGTACACAAACGCGGATGGAATTACGAACAAGTATGAAGAGTGGAATGAAAGAATAGGTGAGGTGTCCCCAGACATCATAGCTGTCACAGAAACTAAACTAAATGAGACAGTATCAGATGCAATCTTCCAACAGGGATATCAAATCCTGAGGAAAGATAGAAGGAGCAGGGGTGGAGGAGGGGTCGCACTGCTTGTAAGGAACCGCTGGAGATTTGAGGAAATGGAAGGAATGGAGGTGTGTAGAGAAAGGGACTTCATAGTAGGTACCATCCAGTCTGGGGAGCACAAGATAATCATTGCAGTGATGTATAACCCACCACAGAACTGCAGGAGGCCAGGTGAGGAATATGATGAGAACAACAGAGCGATAGTGAACACACTGGCGGAGGTGGCAAGAAAAGCGCACATGAGCAGAGCGAAGCTACTGGTCATGGGCGATTTCAACCACAGGGAGATCGACTGGGAGAACCAAGAACCACGGGGGGGGTCCAGAAACTTGGAGAGCCAAGATGATGGACGCGGTACTGGAAAACCTGATGCACCAACATGTCAGGGACACGACCAGAGTGAGAGGAGAACATGAACCAGCAAGACTGGACCTTGTATTCACCCTGAACAGCTCAGATATTGAAGACATAACACATGAGAGCCCCCTGGGAGCCAGCGACCATATTGTGCTGAGCTTTGAGTACATTGTAGAGCTACAGGTGGAGACGGAAAACAGTACAGAAAGAGACAAACCAGATTTTAAAAGAGGGAACTACACAGGCATGAGGAATTTCCTGCAGGAGGTTCAGTGGGAAAGGGAAATGGACGGACAGACAATAAGTGAAATGATGGAATACGTAGGGGCAAAGTGCAAGGAGGCAGAGGAATGGTTTATACCCAGAGGAAAAAGATTAAACGGGAAGGCCAGAAAGAGCCCCTGGTTTACCCAAAGGTGCAGGGAGGCAAAGACCAAGAGTGTCAGAGAATGGAAAAGGTACAGAAGGCAAAGAACCCAAGTAAACAAAGAGAATAGTAGAAGAGCTAGAAACGAGTATGCACAGGTATGGAGGGAAGCCCAGAAACAGTACGAAAATGACATAGCATCGAAAGTTAAGTCCGACCCGAAACTGATGTACAGTCACATCAGAAGGAAGACAACAGTTAAAGACCAGGTGATAAGGCTGAGGAGAGAAGATGGGGAACTCACAAGTAACGATCAAGAGGTATGTGAGGAGCTCAACTTGAGGTTTAAGGAAGTATTCACAGTGGAGGAAGCAAGGCAGCTGGGTAGACAGGATGGGGTGCGCCACCAACAAGGGATGTACCAAGTGCTAGAGGACATACACACAACTGAGGAGGAGGTGAAGCAGTTACTCAGTGACCTTGATACCTCAAAGGCGATGGGTCCGGACAACATCTCCCCGTGGGTTCTTCGGGAAGGAGCTGAGGTACTGAGTGTGCCACTTACCATAATATTCAACACATCCCTTGAAAATGGGCAGTTACCTGAGGTATGGAAGAAGGACAACGTTGTCCCCATCTTTAAAAAAGGAGACAGAAAAGAGGCACTAAACTATAGACCAGTATCACTTACATGTATAGTGTGCAAAGTCCTGGAGAAAATCATCAGGAAAAGAATGGTGGAGCACCTCGAGCTGAACAGGATAATAAACACCAGGCAGCACGGATTCCGGGAAGGCAAATCCTGTGTAACAAACCTCCTGGAGTTCTATGATAAAGTAACAGAGGTAAGGCAAGAGAGAGAAGGGTGGGTTGATTGCATTTTCCTGGACTGCAGGAAGGCATTCGACACAGTTCCTCACATGAGATTAGTAAAGAAGTTGGAGGAACAAGCACGTATAACAGGAAGGGCACTGGAATGGATCAGGGAATACCTCACAGGGAGGCAACAACGGGTCATGGTGCGTGATGAGGTATCACAGTGGGCACCTGTGATGAGCGGCATTCCGCAGGGGTCAGTCCTAGGACCAGTGTTATTCTTGGTATATGTAAATGACGTGACAGATGGGATAGACTCAGAAGTGTCTCTGTTCGCAGATGATGTGAAATTAATGAGGAGAATCACATCGGAGGAGGACCAAGCAGGACTTCAAACAGACCTGGACAAGCTTGACATCTGGTCTAGCAAATGGCTTCTCGAATTCAATCCCACCAAATGCAAAGTCATGAAGATCGGAGAAGGGCAAAGAAGACCGCTGACAGAGTACAGGCTAGGCGGACAAAGGCTACAAACCTCGGAAAAGGAGAGACCTTGGGGTGAGTATAACGCCAAGCACGTCTCCGGAGGCACACATCAACCAGATAACTGCGGCAGCATATGGGCGACTGGCAAACCTAAGACTAGCGTTCCCTTACCTTAACAAGGACTCGTTTAAGACACTGTACACCGTGTACGTCAGGCCCATACTAGAATATGCAGCACCAGTCTGGAACCCACACCTGGTCAAGCACATAAAGAAACTAGAGTAAGTGCAAAGGTTTGCGACAAGGTTAGTTCCACAACTCAGGGGTCTGTCCTATGAAGAAAGGCTGAGGGAAATAGGACTAACAACACTGGAGGAAAGAAGGGTCAGAGGAGACATGATAACGACATACAAAATACTGCAGGGAATCGACAAGGTAGACAGTGACAGGATGTTCCAGAGAGGGAACACAGAAACAAGGGGACACAACTGAAAGCTGAAGACTCAGATGAGTCAACGGGATGTTAGGAAGCATTTCTTCAGCCACAGAGTAGTCAGGAAGTGGAATAGTCTAGAGAAAGACATAGTGGAGGCAGGAACCATACACAGTTTTAAGACAAGGTATGATAAAGCTCATGGAGCAGGGAGAGCAGATACCCAGTAGCGGGCCAGGACCTGAGTCTCGACCCCTGCAACCACAATTAGGTGAGTACATACATGTATATACATACACACACATATATACATACATACAAACACACACACACTTGGCAATGCTTTATTTACAGGGAGCAAAGTCAGGGTATTTTTCCAGAATGGTCTGTAATATACCACTGTGGATAAAATATTTTGACATATCTTGAACATTTCTGAGTGAGTTGTCTCTGAATTCATTAATTTTATCACACTCCAGTACATAATGACGCAGGGTGTGACAATAATCCAACTGGCAAAGTTTACATTTTGTTTGGTCTACATCTGGTGGTGGTGATTTAACCTGCCAAAGATACTTGTAACCCAGCCGAAGGCGGGCGGTAGTGACATCCAAGAGTCTGCTTATTTTGTTGGATGCACCATAGACATGTGGCTCCTCCTGCATGATAGAATGATGATAGATGGACTGACTGGTGTCAATCTCCTGAGTTGTGGAAAATATTGGTATTTTCCAAAAGTTGTAATTGATAAACTTTCCAATATGAATAGATATCATTAATGTGTTGCTGTTGGCTTAACATTAACTGAAAAGAACCAACGAATTAACACTCATGCGCGAGATGCCTCGTCAAGTGGGCAGGGAGGCTGGGCAGAGGGGAATGGGCAGAGTGAACAGCGAGCCTACCGACCCGAGATCAGGTGGTGAGATGGCCTGTCGAATTTGGAGACTCCGTCCGCCAAATCGGATTTAATTACCTCCTTTCGTAATGTGGAGGAATATCCAGTGACGCAGCGAATATAAAGTGGGACAATCGGTCCAGGAGGTCCAGTAATAGGACAATAATTGTGAAATAAGGTGTGCCGCCGGCGAGTGATGCGGTCATAGGCCTATTTGAACTGAGTGAAGTGACCATATGGCAGGATAAAGTCGTAACCCTGATGCTGGGGAGTTTAAGTCTTAGAAGAGACTGAAATATATTCGATGAATATTGTGAAATGGTGAATATAGTGAAACCGAGTTGTAAATAAATAGGGAGTGATTGAGACGAGCTAGTTTGGGTCGCCATACTCGACCGCCTTTTTGACCGGGTTGAAAGAACTAAATATAAAAGGATCTACCAAATCCAAGATCGAGACTGTAATTAAAAACGGGGGCTTTTGGGATATAGTAATATGAAAGTTATACATAAACAGTAAAAGGTCGGATTAGTGAAGGATCTGATTCGCTCCCCCGACCAACCACATGTTAACTAACGCCCGGTCTCGGGGCAAAAGGATTCACGGAAATTAACCTTCCTTGACTGGGAGACAACTATTACCATTGCATCGAATGATCTCAGGAGGATGTCAACAACGGGAAAGACTTCATCTAAAGCTAAGTAATCTGCTTGGGGCTTTGTTATTAATGATATTTTTGCCAAATAGATGATTTTTGCTAGGTCAACATCTACTATGCACCATATGTGTTAATTAGGGGATGTGGGCATGTTTAAAAACTGGCCCCCTACCTCTCCTCCGTTTGATCATTGTTTAATAACTTATACAGTCCACTTAAATTTAAATATATCATAATTATAATAAATGATCTTCTCAGATTTATTTTTACTGGTCCAGATAGTGGGCTAACGGGAAAATTAAGGTACCCCCTTTGGGTGCCCAGGAGCGGGTAAAGTTTTACATACCTTAAAGGGAATGACGCGGTAAAATTTAGGTCGGTCATCTCCCTGGGAGTTTTTTATTGCAGTGGCGGTGTCCCGATATACTTACCTCTCACAATTCCCCACACTACTGAGTCTTAAGTCAATAAAAATTTAGTTGAAGTTCTTTTTATTATTGTTCTCAAACCCAATCGCCAAGATTGTAATCTATCCCCCTTTGAAAGCATAAACTTAGCCAATTTATCAGTTCTATCATGCATCGAAGACCAATGAGATGGAAACCACAGCATGGCACTAAGAACTGCAAGAAGCCCCTATCACGTGCTTTTTAAAATCCTATGGAGAGGGGGCATGGGCACTGGGGTCTCCCGCAGTTACTAAAAAAAAAAAATAGCCCCCCCCACAAAGGGGGAGAAAGAATGGCAAAAACACAAAACCAAAGGTTATATCATAAAAATCTTTAAAGGGCTGAACAAGATCCCACTCATCTAGATAACCATCAATTTCACAACCCAGGGGCATAGGTTTAGAGCAGGCGCCCTGTCTGTCCCAACTTGACCACTATGACAAGGTCCTGGAGCTTAGAGGGCAAACAAATGGGTGTTTTATCAAAGATTTGCAAAAGCCTTTTACAAGTGTACCTGGGGATAGCACACAAAATGGGAAAAGGAATAACAGGAAAAATTTGTAGATTTTCTTTAAATTTTCCAACAAGTAGAACACAAAGAGAGTAGTAACAATGTAAAGTCTGGGACAATTTAAAAGCTCTGCCCCAAGGCACACATTTCCCCCCCATCCCGTTTCTCCCCAAACAGATATTGAC
>WNWK01022533.1:0-7500 GCA_009830355.1 Cherax destructor
CATGGAGGCAAATGGGGAATGTTGGAGAGTATGGTGGTACCAACACTTACATGTGAAGCAGGAGTTGTGGATGTTGCAACGAGGAGAAGGCTGGAGGCAGTGCAGGTGTCGTCTTTGAGGGCGATGTGTAGTGTAAATATCATATAGAAAATTCGTAGTTTGGGGATTAAAATGAAGTGTGGGTTTAATTAAAGTATTATTCAGAGGACTGGAGAGGGGTTGATGAGGTGGTTTGGATATTTCGACACTGTGCTGGAGGATTTCGGGCTAGAGGTCACTCTAGGCCAAGTTAGAGGGAAGGTTAAAAGAGGTTTCGTGTGTGAGGAGCTTGGACGTCCGACAGACTTGTGTGAGTGTGTTAGACACAAATAAGCGGAGGCCAGTGGTTGTTTTTACTATATAACGTTGTTGTTGGAGTGTGAGCAAGGTAACATTTATGAAGGGAGTCAGGGAAACCAAGTAACCAGACTTGAGTCCTGGAGGTGGGAAGTACAGTGCCTCCACTCTGAAGGATGGTGAGGATGTTACAGTCCTGGAGGTGGGAGGTACAGTGCCTCCACTCTGAAGGATGGTGAGGATGGTACAGTCCTGGAGGTGGTGGGAGGTACAGTGCCTCCACTCTGAAGGATGGTGAGGATGTTACAGTCCTGGAGGTGGGAGGTACAGTGCCTCCACTCTGAAGGATGGTGAGGATGTTACAGTCCTGGAGGTGGTGGGAGGTACAGTGCCTCCACTCTGAAGGATGGTGAGGATGTTACAGTCCTGGAGGTGGGAGGTACAGTGCCTCCACTCTGAAGGGTAAATGTCGATTCTGGAGTCTGGAAGAGCATCTGAACTGTAATGTCAGCACTCATCTGTCAAGACAGCGACTGAATGAATGATGGGGAAACTGTTTCTTCTTGTCAGTGGGAGTCGAGTCTTACACTGCAACAAATACCATAACAGAGTTTGCTTTACATTTTACATAAACATGAACTAGTGCTTCATAAATCCTACACTCGCCCACTATTAATTAATTTTTCTATGGGTACCACTGAAAATAATACATTGGTATTTATTTCCCAGCTGAATTAAAATACATTTCCAAAACAATTACTCAGGCAATTATTTTTTCGTAAACTATTTCCATTATATAATATCAAGTTAGAACTACAACGCACACTAAGTGTGCGTTTCCTGTTATATGTAATATAGCTTATGCTGTAATATAATTGAATGTAAAATGGTTGCTGCATATATCATATGGATATTATTTTTACGCTCTCTGAAGAATTAAATGTTATTTTTATTAATTTTGAAAATAGATTAAAGATTATAAGGTATTTATCATATTTTTAATATATATATATATATATATTATATATATATATATATATTATATATATTATATAATATAATATAGTGAGGTCTTACTAATGATGCACACAGATACAAAATAATCTACGGTCTGCTCTGCTTGTATTTCCAGAGTCAAATTAGAATTTAGAAGTTCAGAATACACGGGAATGAGAGGGTTACTAGGAGGTACTGGAGTTATTAGGAGGTCCTGGAGAGTTACTAGGAGGTACTGGAGTTATTAGGAGGTACTGGAGAGTTACTAGGAGGTACTGGAGTTATTAGCAGGTACTGGAGTTACTAGGAGGTACTGGAGGGTTACTAGGAGGTAATGGAGTTACTACGAGGTACTCGAATTACTAGGAGGTACTGGATTTACTAGGAGGTACTGGAGAGTTACTAGGAGGTACTGGAGTTATTAGGAGGTACTGGAGTTACTAGGAGGTACTGGAGGGTTACTAGGACTTAATGGAGTTACTACGAGGTACTCGAATTACTAGGAGGTACTGGATTTACTAGGAGGTACTGGAGAGTTACTAGGAGGTACTGGAGAGTTACTATGAGGTACTGGAAAGTTACTAGGAGGTACTGGAGTTATTAGGAGGTACTGGAGTTACTAGGAGGTACTAGAGAGTTACTAGGAGGTACTGGAGTTACTAGGAGGTACTGGAGAGTTACTAGGATATATTGGAGTTACTAGGAGGTACTGGAGAGTTACTAGGAGGTACTGGAGTTACTAGGAGGTACTGGAGAGTTACTAGGAGGTACTGGAGTTACTAGGAGGTTCTGGTACTAGAGGTATGTACTAGAGGTATTGGAGTTACTAGGAGGTATTGGAGCTACTAGGAGATGTATTGGAGGTACATTACTAGAGGTACTGAGTTACTAGGAGGTACTGAGAGTTACTAGGAGGTACTGGAGAGTTACTAGGAGGAATTGGAGTTATTAGGAGGTACTGGAGTTACTAGGAGGTACTGGAGTTACTAGGAGGTACTGGAGAGTTACTAGGAGGTACTTGAGTTACTAGGAGGTACTGGAGAGTTACTAGGAGGTACTGGAGAGTTACTAGGAGATACTGGAGAGTGATTAGGAGGTACTGGAGTTACTAGAAGGTACTGGAGAGTTACTAGGAGGTACTGGAGAGTTACTAGAAGGTACTGGAGAGCTACTAGGAGGTACTAGGTATTAGGTATTAGAGAGTTACTAGGAGGATTGAGAGTTACTAGGAAGCACTGGAGTTACTAGGAGGTACTGCAGAGTTACTAAAAGGTACTAGAGAGTTACTAGGAGGTACTGGAGGGTTACTAGGAGGTACTTGAGTTAATAGGAGGTACTAGAGAGTTACTAGGAGGTATTGGAGTTACTAGGAGTTACTGGAGTTACTAGGAGGTACTGGAGTTACTAGGAGGCACTGTAGTTACTAGGAGGTACTGGAGTTACTAGGAGGTACTGGAGTTACTAGGAGGTACTGGAGTTACCAGGAGGTACTGGAGATACTAGGAGGTACTGGAGTTACTAGGAGGTACTGGAGTTACTAGGAGGTACTGGAGAGTTACTAGGAGGTATTGGAATGACTAGGAGGTACTGGAGGGTTACTAAGAAGTACTGGAGTTACTAGGAGATACTGGAGAGTTACTAGGAGGTACTTGAGTTACTAGAAGGTACTTGAGTTACTAGGAGGTACTGGAGAGTTACTAGGAGGTACTGGAGAGTTACTAGGAGATACTGGAGAGTTACTAGGAGGTACTGGAGTTACTAGGAGGTACTGGAGAGTTACTAGGAGATATTGGAGTTACTAGGAGGTACTGGAGTTACTAAGAGGTACTGGAGAGTTACTAGGAGGTACTGGAGTTACTAGGAGGTTCTGGAGAGTTACTAAGAGGTATTGGAGATACTAGGAGGTATTGGAGTTACTAGGAGATATTGGAGGGCTACTAGGAGGTACTGGAGTTACTAGGAGGTACTGGAGAGTTACTAGGAGGTACTGGAGAGTTACTAGGAGGTATTGGAGTTATTAGGAGGTACTGGAGTTACTAGGAGGTACTGGAGTTACTAGGAGGTACTGGAGAGTTACTAGGAGGTACTTGAGTTGCTAGGAGGTACTGGAGAGTTACTAGGAGGTACTGGAAATTTACTAGGAGATACTGGAGAGTGACTAGGAGGTACTGATGTTACTAGGAGGTACTGGAGAGTTACTAGGAGGTACTGGAGAGTTACTAGAAGGTACTGGAGAGCTACTAGGAGGTACTAGGTATTAGGTATTGGAGACTTACTAGGAGGTACTGGAGAGTTACTAGGAGGTATTAGAGTTACACAGAGGTACACAGAGGTACAGAGGTACACAGAGGTACAGATGTACACAGAGGTACAGAGATACACAGAAGTACAGAGGTACACAGAGGTACACTGAGGTACAGAGGTACACAGAGGTACAGAGGTACACAGAGGTACAGAGGTACACAGAGGTACAGAGATACACAGAGGTACAGAGGTACACAGAGGTACACTGAGGTACAGAGGTACACAGAGGTACAGAGGTACACAGAGGTACAGAGGTACACAGAGGTACAGAGATACACAGAGGTACAGAGGTACACAGAGGTACATTGAGGTACAGAGGTCACAGAGGCAGAGGTACAACAGAGGTACACAGAGGACAGAGGTCACACAGAGGTACAGAGGTACACAGAGGTACAAGAGGTACAGAGGACAAAGATGGTACACAGAAGTACAAGAGGTAAAAGTTCAAGAGAATGGACAAAAACAGAAAGCAAAGAGAAGAAGAAAAGAAAGAGAGCAGAGAAGAGGAGGAGAGAGAGAGAGAGGAGAGAGAGAGAGAGAGAGAGAGAGAGAGAGAGAGAGAGAGAGAGAGAGAGAGAGAGAGACTGAGGGAAAGTTTGTGAATGATGCAACATTGAAACCCCAACACTGGAACAGATGACAGTGAAGGAACAAGTGATAATAAAGCTGAAGAAGGAAGGAAGGAGGAGAGCTCATCAGAAATGACCAGGTAAGTAAACACACACACACACACACCTATCTGCTGGTAAGGACACGGGCGTGTCTTCTGGTAAGGACACGGGCATGTCTGTCTGGTAAGGACACGGGCATGTCTGCCTGGTAAGAACACAGGCATGTCTGTCTGGTAAGGACACGGGCGTGTCTGCCTGGTAAGGACACGGGCATGTCTGCCTGGTAAGGACACAGGCATGTCTGCCGGTAAGGACACGGGCATGCTGCCTGGTAGACACGGGCATGTCTGCAGGTAAGGACACGGGCATGCTGCCTGGTAAGGACACGGGCATGTCTGCCTGGTAAGGACACGGGCAGCTGCCTGGTAGGACACGGGCATGTCTGCCTGGTAAGGACACGGGCGTGTCTGCCTGGTAGGACACGGGCTGTCGCCTGTAAGGACACGGGCGTCTGTCTGGTAGGACACGGGCATGTCTGACTGGTAGGACACGGGTGTCTGCCTGGTGACACGGCGTCTGCGGGACACGGCTGTCTGTGAACGGGCTGTCCCTGGTAGCACGGGCTTGCTGGACAGCTGTCTGAGGACACGGGCTGTCTTAGACCGGTGTCGCCTGGGCCGCTGTCTCCGAGACACGCGTTGTGGTAGACAGGGCTGTCTGCTGACACGGCTGTCTGCTGGTAGGACACGCTGTTTGACACGGGGTGTCTGCGTAGGACCGCGTCTGCTGGAGACACGCATGCCTGGTAGGCGGGCTGTCTGCCGGGGACAGGCGCCTGAGGACGGCTCTGCCTGGTGGACACGGCGTCGCCTGAGACACGGGCATGTCTGTTGGTGGACACGGGCATGTCTGCGTAGGACCGCGCTGCTGGCGGCTGTCTGAGACCGGGACGCGTGACACGGGCATGTCTGCCTGGACACGGGCTGTCTGCCTGGTGACACGGGCAGTCTGCGGACACGGGCTGTCGCCTGTAGGACACGGCTGTCTGCCGGGGACACGCATGTCTGTCTGGTAGACACGGGCATGTCTGCGGTGGACACGGGATGTCTCTGGGACAGGGCTGTCTGCCTGGACCGGGCTTCGCCTGGAGGAGCATGTCGCTGGGGACAGGCTCTGCCGGGACACGGCTGTCTGCTGGACACGGGCTGTCTGCTGGGCGCTGTCTGCCTGTAGACAGGCGTCCGGAACGGGCTGTTGCTGGACACGGGCGTGTCTGCGACAGGCGTCTGCCTGGACACGCTGTCGGGTAACGGCGTCTGCCTGTGGCACGGGTGTCTGCTGAGACAGGGTGTCTGGGACACGGGCTGTCTGCTGGACAGGGCTGTCTGTGTGACAGCTCTGCGGACACGGGTGTCTGCTGGTGGGCTGTGCTGGTGGACACGGGCATGTCTGCCTGGTGAACGTCTGCCTGGGACACGGGCATGTCTGCCGTAGGACACGGCTGTCTGCTGTAGACCGGCATGTCTGCTGGACACGGGCATGTCGTGGTGGACACGGGCGTCTCTGGGAACGCTGTCTGCTGGGACACGGCATGTCTGCCTGGTAGGACACGGGCTGTCTGCTGGTAGGACACGGTGTCTGCTGGTAGGACACGGGCTGTCTGCCTGGTAGGACACGGCTGTCTGCCTGGTAAGGACACGGGCATGTCGGGACACGGCTGTTCCGGTAGACACGGCATGCTGCCTGAGGACACGGGCATGCTGCCTGGTAGGACACGGGCATGCTGCCTGGTAGGACACGGCATGTCTGCCTGGTAGGACACGGGCATGTCTGCCTGGTAGGACACGGGCTGTCTGCCTGGTAGGACACGGGCTGTCTGCCTGGTAAGACACGGCATGTCTGCTGGAGGACACGGCATGTCTGCTGAAGAGTTAGGACACGGGCTGTCTGCCTGGTAGGACAGGGCTGTCTGCCTGGTGGACACGGGCGTGTCTGCTGGTAAGGACACGGCTGTCGCTGGTAGACCGGCTGTCTGCCTGGGACACGGCGTGTCGCCTGGGGACACGGGCTGTCTGCTGTAGACAGGCATGTTCTGGGACCGGGCTGTCGCTGGGGACAGGGCATGTCTGTGTGGACACGGGCTGTCTGCTGGTGGACACGCTGTCTGCCAAATGGAACAGCTGTCTGGGTAGGACACGGCTGTCTGCGGTAAGGACACGATGTCTGCCTGGTAGGACACGGGCTTCGCCTGGTAAGACGGCGTGTCTGAGGCAGGCTGTCTGCCTGGGACACGGGCTCCCTGTAGGACACGGGCATGTCGCTGGTGGACACGGGCGTGTCTGCTGAGACACGGCGTCTGCTTGGACACGGGATGTCTGCTGGGACACGGCGTGTCTGTCGGACACGGAGTCTGTCTGGAGACACGGCTGTCTGTTGTGGACGGGCATGTCTGCCTGGGGGACACGGGCATGTCTGCGGTAGGACACGGGCATCTCTGGTAGGACACGGGTGTCTGCCTGTGGACACGGGCATCTGCCTGGTAGACACGGCTGTCTGCTGAGCATTCGCGTAGGCCGGCATGTCTGCCTGGAGGACACCCGAGGTGTCTGCTGGACAGGCGTGTCTGCTGGAAGAACAGGGCATGTCTGCCTGGTAGGACACGGGCATGTCTGCCTGGTAGGAACGGGCGTGTCTGTCTGGGGACACGGCTGTCTGCGTAGACACGGCGTGTTGCGAGGAACGGGCTGTCTGCGTGGACACGGGCATGTCTGCCGGTAAGACTGGGCATGCTGCCTGGTAGGACACGGCTGTCGCCGGTAAGGACACGGATGCTGCCTGGTAAGGACACGGGCTGTCTGCCTGGTAAGGACCGGATGTCTGCTGGTAGGACACGGCATGTCTGCCTGAGGACACGCTGTCTGCCTGGTAGGACACGGCTGTCTGCCTGGAGGACACGGGCATGTCTGCCTGGAGGACACGGCATGTCTGCCTGTAGGACACGGGCATGTCTGCCTGGTAAGGAACGGCATGTCTGCCTGGTAGGACACGGATGTCTGCTGGTAAGGACACGGGCATGTCTGCTGGGACACGGCTGTCCCTGGTAAGGACACGGCTGTCTGCCTGTAGGACGGGCATGTCTGCCTGGTAGGACACGGGCTGTCTGCTGGTAAGGACACGGCAGTCTGTCTGGTAAGGGGGCATTTGCTGGTAGGACACGGCATGCTGCCTGGTAGGACCGGCTGTCTGGAGGACA
>WNWK01022533.1:12500-20000 GCA_009830355.1 Cherax destructor
GCCGCCGGTCTTCTCGTACTAACACACACGCCTCTCCTGCTCCTGTCCTGTTCTGGCTACTCTGACTGACCAGCAATAATACGCATCCAGTTTCAGAACAAATCCCGGAACTTGACATTATATATGGAGCGTTTTTAATACACAATATTCACCAATACACTGCGTAATACTGGCTTAAAGCCAGCTTAGAGCCAGCTTAGAACCAGCTTAAAGCCAGCTTATAGCCAGCTTAGAGTCAGCTTAAAGCCAGCTTAGAGGTAACAAAAGGACCTCAATGGAAATAAGTCACTTTGACTTTTTTGGGTTATCCTAGGTGCTCTACACATATGCTGATATGTATGATGATCTATGTAACTGTATTTGTGTATATCTGAATAAACTTAAACTTACTTACTAGAGCCAGCTTAGTGTCAGCTTAGTGCCGGCTTAGTGTCAGCTTAATGCCAGCTTAGTACCAGCTTAGAGCCAGCTTAGTGCCACCTTAGTGCCGGCTTAGTGTCAGATTAGTGTCAGCTTAGTGCCAGTTTAGTGTCAGCTTAGTGCCAGCTTATTGCCACCTTAGTGCCGGCTTAGTGCCACCTTAGTGCCGGCTTAGTGCCAGCTTAGTGCAGGCTTAGTGTCAGCTTAGTGCCAACTTAGTGTCAGCTTAGTGCCAACTTAGCACCAGCTTAGTGCCAGCTTAGTGCCAGCTTAGAACCAGAGCAGAACTAGATAATGGTATATATACATATAAGGGATAATACAAATTCATTTAAAATTTTCACATTTTATCGGTCATTTCTCTTATATTTACAAATTATTCTGTACAACTGTATAATAACAATAATAATAATAATAATAATAATAATAATAATAATTGTTAAAATGCTCTAATATGATTGTATTAAAATTAATGACGAAACATTTTGAAAAAGAATTTTTTTTTTTTACTGGTGTGAATACTGAGAAAGTTGTGAGGAGACACCTGTTGGTGGTGGTGTTGTGTCTGTCAGACTGTTGGTGGTGGTAAGTTGCAAGAGGTTAGTTGTCGTCTGGTTGCTTGATAAATTTGTAGGAGCAGTTGTTAGTGGTTGTTAGCTGGTTGACTGGTACCTCTTCTTCCAGCGCCACGACCCCTTGTTGGTTCATTGTTAGTCGTACCTGGTGGAGGAGGGGTCGTTAGTGGTGGTGGTGATGATGGTGGTAGTAGTGGTGGTGGTAGTAGTGGTAGTAATGGTAGTGGTGGTGGTAGTAGTAGTAGTTGTTGTGGTGATGATGGTGGTAGTAATGGTGGTGGTGTGGTAGTAGTGGTAGTAGTGGTAGTGGTGGTGGTAGTAGTAGTAGTGGTGGTGGAGATGATGGTGGTAGTAATGGTAGTGGTGGTGGTAGTAGTAGTAGTGGTTGTGGTGATGATGGTGGTAGTAATGGTAGTGGTGGTGGTAGTAGTGGTAGTGGTTGTGGTGATGATGGTGGTAGTGGTGATGGTGGTAGTGGTGGTAGTGATGGCAGTGGTGGTGGTGATGGTGATACTGGTGGTAGTGGTGGTGTTGATGGTGGTAGTGGTATTTTTTATGGTGGTAGTGGTGGTGGTGATGGTGATAGTGGTGGTAGTGGTGGTGATGATGGTGGTAGTGGTATTTTTGATGGTGGTAGTGGTGGTGGTGATGGTGGTAGTGTTGGTAGTGGTGGTGGAAGTGGTGATGGTGGTAGTGGTGATGGTGGTAGTGGTGGTGATAGTGGTAGTGGTGGTGGTGATGGTGGTAGTGGTGGTGATGATGGTGGTAGTGGTGGTGGTGATGGTGGTAGTGGTGGTGGTGATGGTGGTAGTGGTGATGATGGTGGTAGTGGTATTTTTGATGATGGTAGTGGTGGTGGTGATGGTGATAGTGGTGGTAGTGGTGGTGGTGATGGTGATAGTGGTGGTAGTGGTGGTAGTGGTGGTGGTGATGGTGGTAGTGGTGATGATGGTTGTAGTGTTGGTAGTGGTGGTGGAAGTGGTGATGGTGGTAGTGGTGATGGTGGTAGTGGTGGTGATGGTGGTAGTGGTGGTGGTGATGGTGGTAGTGTTGGTAGTGGTGGTGGAAGTGGTGATGGTGGTAGTGGTGATGGTGGTAGTGGTGGTGATAGTGGTAGTGGTGGTGGTGATGGTGGTAGTGGTGGTGGTGATGGTGGTAGTGGTGGTGGTGATGGTGGTAGTGGTGATGATGGTTGTAGTGGGGGTGGTAATGGTGGTAGCAGTGGTCGTGATGGTGGTAGTGGTAGTGATGGTTGTAGTGGTGGTGGTGATGGTGGTAGTGGTGGTGATGGTGGTAGTGGTGGTGATGGTGGTAGTGGTGGTGGTGATGGTGGTAGTGTTGGTGGTGATGGTGGTAGTGGTGGTGGTGATGGTGGTAGTGGTGGTGGTGATGGTGGTAGTGGTGGTGGTGATGGTGGTAGTGGTGATGATGGTTGTAGTGGGGGTGGTAATGGTGGTAGCAGTGGTCGTGATGGTGGTAGCAGTGGTGGTGATGGTGGTAGTGGTGGTGAATCAGATAACACTACAACACACCACAAACATTCCCTCAGCTCAAGACATCCCTCAGCTCATTCACACCACCAATCTCCCCCAACTTCCCTCAACTCATTAACAAATCTCAGCTCACCAAAATATTTACAAACCACAAGTGCAGTCTCCTCAGCTTAATAACTAATATTCCTCAGCTAATCAAAGCTCACTCTCAGCTCACCTTCTCAACGTCTCTCAGGACTCTAAGGAGGTTGAGTCCTGCCAACATCTTTAGATCCTCTAAGGACCAGGAAGGATCCGCCAGGAGCTCCGCGAAGAGATGTGGGTAGCGAGACACATCCTGAAGTCCCTCAGGCAGCCTGTCAAGGACAAACATATATATAATGAATATAAGGTTATTTTGGTACAAAATTATTAATTCTTTCATTAACACAAATGAAAAAAAATATATCTTTAAACGTATAAGAATTTTTTTTAGAAAGGACTTAATTTTAAATGAGGTCTTCCTAATTGACCAGTTTTACCTATTCGCACGATATATATATATATATATATATATATATATATATATATATATATATATATATATATATATATATATATATATATATATATATATATATATATATATATATATATATATATATATATATAATATATATATATATATTGTAAATAAGAGGGTAACTTACTTATTGACACCATCAAAGTCTGCACCAATGCCCACATGTTCTCTCCAGCAATGTTCCTCACATGGTTGATGTGGTCTTGCAACGCAGAGCAGACGCCAGAGCAGACACCACAGCAGACGCCAGAGCAGACGCCACAGCAGACGCGCCAGAGCAGACGCCACAGCAGACGCCACAGCAGACACCACAGCAGACGCCCAAAGGGAAAACGTAAGGCAGACAGAAAGAAAAAATAATCTTAGTGAATCAAGGCAGTGAAAAAAACTATGTAAATGCATATAACAGATAAATACGTTCAAAAATGGAAAATGAAGCATAGACGATTACAAGATATATATGATATAAATTAAGTATAATTATACACTTAGTCAATATATATGATAAAAAGATGCAATTTATAAGTAATGATAAAATAATAATAATAACAATAATTATTAAATAATGATAATAATTGATAATAATAATATTATAATAATATAAATAATAATAATAAAATAATAAAATAATACTATAATAATAATAATAATAATAATAATAATAATAATAATAATAAAATTATATATTGTAAATAATAATAATATAATAATTAATACTATAATAACTACTATAATAATACAATAAAAACTACACAATAATAATACTAATAAAATAACTACTACAACTAATAATAATACTTCTACCACTACCACTACTCATAATAATAGCAATAATTATTATTATTATAATAATTATAATAATACTCACCCACCACATCTTTAATAGTGGCCGTCTGGCTACAAGTAAGGAAGTGAGTGTAGAAGCTGACCATCACTACACCACCGTTGATGGCCTGTCAGAGGACACCACAATATCCTATTACCACAGAGATAATATTGACTTATCAGATACTGGGAGACCAGGAAAATATTGTCTTACCCAGTTCTGCTGTACAAGAAGAATGTTGATAGACTGATTGTTGTTGTGGCTGCTGTTGTCTGCATTGTTGCTTGTGTGTTGATAGTGTGTCCAAATATGGCCGTGTCTGCTTGTAGTATGTCTGCGGAAAGAGGTGTCTGCTTGTAGTATGTCTGCGTAAAGAGGTGTCTGCTTGTAGTATATCTCCTTAAAGAAGTGCCTGCTTGTAGTATGCCTGAGTAAAATGGTGTCTGTTTTAGTATGTCTGCGTAAACAGGTGCCTGCTTGTAGTAGTTCTGCGTAAAGAGGTGCCTGCTTGTAGTATGTCTGCGTAAAGAGGTGTCTGCTTGTAGCATGTTTGCGTAAAGAGGTGTCTGCTTGTAGTATGTCTGCGTATAGAGGTGCCTGCTTGTAGTATGTCTGCGTAAAGAGGTGTATGCTTTTAGCACGTCTGCGTAAATAGGTGCCTGCTTGTAGTATGTCTGCGTAAAGAGGTGTCTGCTTGTAGTATATCTCCTTAAAGAGGTGCCTGCTTGTAGTATGTCTGCGTAAAGAGGTGCCTTCTTGTAATATGTCTGCATAAAGAGGTGTCTGCTTGTAGTATATCTACGTATAGAGGTGTATGCCTGTAGTACGTCTGTGTTTAGAGGTGTCTGCTTATAGTATGTCTGCGTATAGACGTAACTGCTTATAGTACGTCTGCGTTTAGAGGTGTCTGCGTATGGCTGAAGTTGAGTGTGTAGATATCTTCAGTGAGTAGGAGGAGAGATACTGAAGATGTCCAGAGTCTGTAACATAAATCACAAACACGCATAGCAGAGACGTCCCCCCCCTCTCTCTCTCTCCTCTCTCTCTCTCTCTCTCTCTCTCTCTCTCTCTCTCTCTCTCTCTCTCTCTCTCTCTCTCAACTCACCACCTTCTTCAGAATATCGTCGGGGACGTTCCTGGGGTTCTTGCAGATAGCGTACACGGAGGAGTGGCTGAAGATAACAGGGGCCCTGGACACCTCCAGGGCCGCCTTCATGGTAGCCTGGGACACGTGGGACAGGTCCACCAGCAGTCCCAGCCGGTTCATCTCCCTCACCACCGTCTGTACCAAGTCAAAAAACAACAACAGAAAACACAGTTCCGTGGCTGGAACAAATCAACAAATCACACCCCCCTCACACACACATCTTTCCCTCCACAATTATGAGACGACACACAATACCGTGGCTGGAACAAATCAACAAATCGAAGACGTTCCTCTTTACTCTCGCAAATACTAAAGGAAGCCTGGTAAAGCTCTTCGTAAAGCTGTATTTAGAGTTGAAAAATCCCTATTTAGACATGATAAAGCTCTATTTAAACTTGACAAAGCCCTGTTTAGACTTGATAAAGCCCTATTAAGACTCGATAAAGCACTGGTTAGACCTAATAAAGCCCTATTTATAGATAATAAAGCCTTGTTTAGACTTCATAAAGCCTTAGTATACTTGATAAGCCCTAGTTAGAGAAAGCGCTATTTACACTTTATAAAGTACCATTGACTATACAGCACCATTTAGGCTTTATAAAGCACCATTTATAAAGCACCATTTAGTCTTTATAAAGCACCATTAACTTTATAAAGGTCATCACTTACCTTGCCGAAGTGTGTCAGTCCTCGAGGAGAGTTAGGGTCTTCCAGGTCCGTCTCCCTGGCCCTGGCACACTCTGCCCTGAGGGAAGGAGAGTGCCCCTGAGAACTACCACTCTAGTGTTAAAACTAGCTCTATGAGAGAGAGAGAGACAGAGACAGACAGAGACAGACAGACAGACATTCAGTACTGGCACTCAGTAGTATTAAAGCTAGCATTAAGAGGGAAGACTTACCACGGAGTACTGCAGGTGTGTGTGAGAGTTAGGTATCTCACTCCGAGGTCTCTGAGTGCTCGCAGGACGCCCAGGGAGTTCTGGATGGCGTGTCCTCCCTCTACGCCAATCAGACTGGCAATGAGTCCTTCCCTGAATGCCTCCTCCAGCTCTGATAGGCGGGTTGAGGACAATCACATTAATAGTTAAAAAAAATCCACAATACCGTGGCTGCTACAATTAAAAATTAACCCACTATACTGTGGCTGCTACAATTAAAAATTAACCCACAATACCGTGGCTGATACAATTAAAAATTAACCCACAATACTGTGGCTGCTACAATTATAAATTAACCCACAATACCGTGGGTGGTACAATTAAAAATTAACCCACTATACTGTGGCTGCTACAATTATAAATTAACCCACAATACCGTGGCTGATACAATTAAAAATTAACCCACTATACTGTGGCTGCTACAATTATAAATTAACCCACAATACTGTGGGTGGTACAATTAAAAATTAACCCACTATACTGTGGCTGCTACAATTATAAATTAACCCACAATACTGTGGGTGGTACAATTAAAAATTAACCCACTATACTGTGGCTGCTACAATTAAAAATTAACCCACAATACCGTGGCTGCTACAATTAAAATTAACCCACTATTCCGTGACTCTGTGAGACAGGTGGTTCGGGAGAGAGAGAGAGAGAGAGAGAGAGAGAGAGAGAGAGAGAGAGAGAGAGAGAGAGAGAGAGAGAGAGAGAGAGAGAGAGAGAGAGAGAGAGAGAGAGAGAGAGAGAGAGAGAGAGAGAGAGAGAGAGAGAGAGAGAGAGAGAGAGAGAGAGAGAGAGAGTCTCATAACCCTAGATATCAATAAAATATACGAGCTATATTATTTTTTTTTATTAACACATCGGCCGTTTCCCACCAAGGTAGGGTGCCCCGACAAAGAAAAACTTTCACCATCATTCACTCCATCACTGTCTTGCCAGAGGTTCGCTTACACTACAGTTATAAAACTGCAACATTAACACCCCTCCTTCAGAGTGCAGACACTGTACTTCCCATCTCCAGGACTCAAGTCCGGCCTGCTGGTTTCCCTGAATCCCTTCATAAATGTTACTTTGCTCACACTCCAACAGCACGTCAAGTCCTGAAAACCATTTGTCTCCATTCGCTCCTATCTAACACGCTCACGCATGCTTGCTGGAAGTCCAAGCCCCTCGCACACAAAACCTCCTTTACCCCCTCCCTCCAACCTTTCCTAGGCCGACCCCTACCCCGCCTTCCCTCCACTACAGATTTATACACTCTCGAAGTCATTCTATTTTGTTCCATCCTCTCTACATGTCCAAACCACCTCAACAACCCCTCCTCAGCTCTCTGGATAATAGTCTTGGTAATGCCGCACCTCCTCCTAATCTCCAAACTACGGATTCTCTGGGTTATATTCACACCACACATTGCCACACATTACTTAATATAATATATCCCCTATAAAAGGACCACAAACACTGTTACTCAGATATATCTTTTAGACTTGTAGTTAAAAGTAGAACCATGTACAACCATGTACAACCTTGTAC
>WNWK01022533.1:27500-32387 GCA_009830355.1 Cherax destructor
AGAAAGGAATGAGCTTATCAACGAAGGCAACACGGTTTCAGGGACGGGAAATCCTGTGTCACAAACCTACTGGAGTTCTATGACAGGGTGACAGCAGTAAGACAAGAGAGAGAGGGGTGGGTAGATTGCATATTCTTGGACTGTAAGAAGGCGTTTGACACAGTCCCACACAAGAGATTAGTGCAGAAGCTGGAGGACCAGGCAGGGATAACAGGGAAGGCACTACAATGGATCAGGGAATACCTGTCAGGAAGACAGCAGCGAGTCATGGTCCGTGGCGAGGTGTCAGAGTGGGCGCCGGTGACGAGTGGGGTTCCACAGGGGTCAGTCCTAGGACCGGTGCTGTTTCTGGTGTTTGTGAACATGACGGAAGGAATAGACTCCGAAGTGTCCCTGTTTGCAGATGATGTGAAGTTGATGAGAAGAATTCAATCGGAAGAGGACCAGGCAGAACTACAAAGGGATCTGGACAGGCTGCAAGCCTGGTCAGCAATTGGCTCCTGGAGTTCAACCCAACCAAGTGCAAAGTCATGAAGATTGGGGAAGGGCAAAGAAGACCGCAGACGGAGTACAGTCTAGGGGGCCAGAGACTACAAACTTCAATCAAGGAAAAAGATCTTGGGGTGAGTATAACACCAGGTACATCTCCTGAGGCGCACATCAACCAAATAACTGCTGCAGCATACGGGCGCCTAGCAAACCTAAGAACAGCATTCCGACATCTTAATAAAGAATCGTTCAGGACCCTGTACACTGTGTACGTTAGGCCCATACTGGAGTATGCAGCACCAGTTTGGAACCCACATTTATCCAAGCACGTAAAGAAACTAGAGAAAGTGCAAAGGTTTGCAACAAGACTAGTCCCGGAGCTAAGGGGTATGTCCTACGAGGAGAGGTTAAGGGAAATCGACCTGACGACACTGGAGGACAGGAGAGATAGGGGGGACATGATAACGACATATAAAATACTGAGAGGAATTGACAAGGTTGATAGAGACAGAATGTTCCAAAGATGGGACACAGCAACAAGGGGACACAGTTGGAAGTTGAAGACTCATATGAATCACAGGGATGTTAGGAAGTATTTCTTCAGTCACAGAGTAGTCGGGAAGTGGAATAGCTTGGGAAGCGATGTAGTGGAGGCAGGTTCCATACACAGCTTTAAGAAGAGGTATGATAAAGCTCATGGCGCAGGGAGAGTGACCCAGTAGCGGCCAGTGAAGAGGCGGGGCCAGGAGCTATGTATCGACCCCTGCAACCACAACTAGTTGAGTACACACACACAAACACACGCACACACAGACACACACACTGTCTAATAATAGTCTTACACATGCACGTCTAAGGAGGATAGTTCCAAGCACTGGGTCACCACTCTGGTACGTGACCGTCACACCGAAAACTCCTGCGAAGTTCTCCATGGGGAAGTGGAACAGAATTGTTCTTCCGTAAGTCATAAGTGTCGTAAGAGGCGACTAAAATGCCGGGAGCAAGGGGCTAGTAACCCCTTCTCCTGTATACATTACTAAGGTTAGAAAGAGAAACTTTTGTTTTTCTTTTTGGGTCACACTGCCTCGGTGGGATATGACCAGTTTGTTGAAAATATATATATTCGACTAAAAGAGGGCAGAGAGGCGCACACAGACACACACCTCACCTGCCTCTCTCACCTGCCTCTCTCACCTACCACTCCCACCTGCCTCTCTCACCTGCCACTCACCTGCCTCTTCCCCCTGCCTCTCTCACCAGCCTCTCCCACCTGCCTCTCTCACCTGCCTCTCTCACCTGCCTCTCTCACCTTCCTCTCCCACCTCAATCCCACCTAACCCAGGTGAATATCTCCCATCTGCCTCTTGGCGATAAATCTCACTTAAACTCCAATAAATTCTCATAGATTCTCAGCCTTCCTTGAAGTCTTAAGTCTTAACACACCTTGATACACTACTCTAGTGTGCATAAGTGTATATATACACTACGCAAGTGTATATCCGTATACATGCGCAAGGCGAACAACAAAGTGAACATTGAACACTTACCGAGAAGTTGCCATAGCCTAAGTGGTCACAGGAGCACTGGCACTTAAGGATGTGCTCCTTGATGTCCTTCGGGAGGTCCTCAAGACTCCTGCTGAGGCGGGAGGAGGCAGGAAGGACCCCGTGGGCGTGGGAGATCAGGTGGTCGTGAGAGTCAGGTATACGACCCAGGGCGGCTGTCAGTCGTTCCTCTACACTCAGAAGTTTGGGCAGCTGTGAACACACACAGTACGGTATTGTGGGAGTGTTTAAATACACACACACACACACATACAAGGGCCAGGAGCTGTGAATCGACCCTTGCATTCACGAATAGGTGAGTACACACACACACACACACACACACAGGGCAGCATCTCCCATTTTTTTCACACAATTGTGTTCACTCAGTGTAAATTCACTTACATTTACAAAATAAAACACCTCATTTTCAATCACACAAACACCTCGGGTGTGTGGCCAACTATTCCAATCATTTCCAGTAAAGCACAATGCTGTTTTTTCTTCGTATGATACAGAAATTTACAATTTTCAGAAAATGTATCAAACTGTTGAGGTCAGTGTTTGTAATATATATATATATATATATATATATATATATATATATATATATATATATACAATCACAACTGTAAATGTGAAGACGCACACACAAACACCACACTACAAATATCCACAAACACAAAAACACACTAAAACGTCCACAAACACACTCCATACATCCGCAAACACACTCTAAACATCCACAAACACACTCAAAACATCAACAAACACACTCAAAACGTCCACAAACACACAAGCACACTCCACAAATCCACAAACACACTCCACACATCCACAAACACACTCCAAACGTCCACAAACACACTCCAAACGTCCACAAACACACAAACAACACTCCAAACATCCACAAACACACAAACAACACTTGAAGTATTTATCCACACATTGCAAATCCAGTAAAACCTCATTAATTGTCGAACTTTTGATTATATTTTAAAGTAATGTTTTCAAGGTAATTATTGTGGCAGACCTGACCACCTGCGGTGAGGGTTATTACTTTATTACCTTTATACACCCATTTATTTAAGGTAATTATTACCTTTATGCACCCCTTTATTGAAGGTAATTATTATCTTTATATACCACTTTATTGAAGGTAATTATTACATTTATGCACCCCTCTATTGAAGGTAATTATTACCTTTATTGAAGGTAATTATTACCTTTATTGAAGGTAATTATTACCTTTATTGAAGGTAATTATTACCTTTATACACCCCTCTATTGAAGGTAATTATTACCTTTATACACACTTTTATTGAAGGTAATTGTTACCTTTATTGAAGGTAATTATTACCCTTATACACCCCTCTATTGAAGGTAATTACTTGTTCTTACAGGTCTATTTTGATGGTTCAGTTTACTCTAATGGAGATAATAATAATTATAATGAAAAATAATGTTAATAGTAATAATAAAAATAATAATAACGAATAGCCAGTCTGTGGGGAGTTGGCACTATCTGTGAGAATCCTGACACTGTCTGTGAGAGGCCTGGCACTGTCTGTAAAAATCCTGGCACTGTCTGTGAGAGACCTGGCACTGTCTGTGAGAATCCTGGCACTGTCTGTGAGAATCCTGGCACTGTGAGAATCCTGGCACTGTCTGTGAGAATCCTGGCACTATCTGTGAGAGGCTTGGCAGTGTCTGTGAGAATCCTAGTATTGTCTGTGAGAGGCCTGGCACTGTCTGTGAGAATCCTGGCACTGTTTGTGAGAAACCTGGCACTGTCTGTGAGAATCATGGCACTGTCGGTGAGAATCCTGGCACTGTCTGTGAGAGACCTTGCTTTGTCTGTGAGAGACCTGGCACTGTCTGTGAGAGACATTGCTTTGTCTGTGAGAGACCTGGCACTGTCTGTGGGGAGTTGGCACTGTCTGAGAGAGACCTAGCACTCTCAGTGAAAATCCTGGCACTGTCTGCGAGAGACCTTGCTTTGTCTGTGTGAGACCTGGCACTGTCTGTGGGGAGTTGGCACTGTCAGTGAGAACACTGGCACTATCTGTGAGAGACCTGGCACTGTCTGTGAGAGACCTTGCTTTGTCTGTGAGAGACCTGGCACTGTCTGTGGGGAGTTGTCACTGTCTGTGAGAGACCTGGCACTGTCTGTGAGAGACTTGACACTGTGAGAGACCTTGCTTTGTTTGTGAGAGACCTGGCACTGTCTGTGGGGAGTTGGCACTGTCTGTGAGAGACCTGGCACTGTCTGTGAGAGACTTGACACTGTGAGAGACCTTGCTTTGTTTGTGAGAGACCTGGCACTGTCTGTGGGGAGTTAGCATTGTCTGTGAGAGACCTGCCACTGTCTGGGCAGTACCTTCCCAGCTGCCTGAGCATCATCGGGAGATGTAAGTGTATAGTAGTGATAAGTGTATGGTAGTGGTAAGTGTATAGTGGTGATAAGTGTATGGTAGTGGTAAGTGTATGGTAGTGGTAAGTGTATGGTGGTGGTAAGTGTATAGTAGTGGTAAGTGTATGGTAGTGGTAAGTGTATGGTAGTGGTAAGTGTATGGTAGTGGTAAGTGTATGGTGGTGGTAAGTGTATGGTAGTGGTAAGTGTATGGTGGTGGTAAGTGTATGGTAGTGGTAAGTGTATGGTAGTGGTAAGTGTATGGTAGTGGTAAGTGTATGGTAGTGGTAAGTGTATGGTAGTGATAAGTGTATGGTAGTGGTAAGTGTATGGTAGTGATAAGTGTATGGTAGTGGTAAGTGTATGGTAGTGGTAAGTGTATGGTAGTGATAAGTGTATGGTAGTGGTAAGTGTATGGTAGTGGTAAGTGTATGGTAGTGG
>WNWK01022534.1:0-32384 GCA_009830355.1 Cherax destructor
CAGTATTTCTATTGAGATTTTTGAGTCAAATAATAACTTGTTAACTAGGGGGGCAGCTACTGGGTTGGCTTTCCCTCATTTGGAAGATAAAGCTTCATAGCTGTTGGTTTACGGGATTGAAATAATTAACTATCAAATAAACATTAAGGTTACTTTTAAAAATGTTAAATCATTCACCCCAGTCAATGTAAAAAAATCCATAGAATGTGAATTTTAAATTCCCGGGGAAATCAAAGTTTAAAAATAAACTGGTTCTAAAAAAGTGTCATCAGAATGACTCACGAAATCGAATTGACAACGCCACGGTCTGGAGTTTGAGACCTCTGACCGCGATTTCCCAAACCCCCCCCCGTGGTATGGTTTGTCATCAGAGTGTACCCAGGTAAGTTTCACTCATCACCTCTAAGTACAAACATCACTAATAAAATCCTAACCGAGATGATGACTGCAATTTTACTTTAAAAATTTTGTTTCCCCCTGTTGGAGTTTTTACCCATGTCAGTGTCTTCCCAATATCTAAACCAATTTCTTTAGTCTCTCAGGTTAATTTACCCAACCCCTCCAAAGTTTTTCCATTACAACCCTCTTTTCCATATGTCTGTTTATCTCTTTAAGAAAAGCATCTCTTTTCACAAAAAATGATGGGGATTTTCCCCCTTTTCGTCTAAATATGCCTGTACATCTGGCAAGATGCGGGTATCCCCCTAGGGGTTTTGATTTATTTTTAATTATAATAATAATAACATTTGACCAGTAAACCCGGGCGATTGGGGATTGGGGAAGATTTACTGACTTTCAACAGTCTTATATACTTTGTGTTTAAAGGTTTTCCCGTTATATGAGAGGGGAATTTAAAGGGGTAAAATAACATATTGATAACGTTGGTTGGAAATTAGATAATTTAAGAAGCGTTTTTTAAAAAAGAATTGGAGAAAATTGAGACTGCTCCCCCCAGTAAAGTTGATAAAAAAAGGCCAAAAAAAATAACCTGAAGGAGAAAAGTAGAATATAACTTTTGGGGAGTCTTTTCTAGTATTAGGAATAATATTAGAAGAAAGTATATAATGAAACTGAATGTTATAGGGAATGCATTTAGAAGGTTTAGTTGATCTATAACCCCCCTATGATAACATGAACGTTGGGGTAAGTATGTTTATGGAGTAACTTACAAAAAAGACTGACTGATGTTGTAGTGGCCAGGCTTAAGGGTTGGCTCAAAATCTTTTTGGCAGTTTGGAACACAGATGATCAAACCAATTTGGGGAAATTTTGCCCCGCTATGTGTTAATTGTCCCTTATTGAAGGAAAATATAGTAGCTAAGGGGGATATATGAGAATATCTTATAAATGAAAAATAAGATCCGGAATATTAACAAATTTCCTAAATTTGTTTCCAAGAAATTTAAATTTAAATTAGATATGAACCCGGATGTACTTTTTAAAACCCCTTTGTGGCCGAATTCCAAGGCCATTTGTGTACCCACATCTCTTGCGCTACCCCCCACACCACGGATATAAAGTGCAAAATAAACTGGTTTCTTCAGCGATTAATTTTAAAAATTCAAATCTTTGCCAACACCCCCCGCCGCCTCCACCTCAGACTATCCCCCTTCCCAAGGACCCAAAATGCTTAAACACAACCGGAAGAATAATGATAGATTTTTTAACTAAAACCCTTAAAAACAAGGAATGACAAGTCAGTGATGATACTCTTTAAAATCACTTGTTCTCTCTAGGCTGGAATGCTATTTAACACTACCCCCTTTAAACCCTTGCAGGGTGGAAAAGGGGGCTATCGGTCTGGGGAATTGGACCTTTGGTCTTCTTCCCCCAGCCCGAACCAAATTCCCCCCCAATCCCCCCCCCTTTTTCCCATCTCCCCCATCCTCCCTTTCCCTTTCCTCCTCCTCCCCCCTCCCCCTCCCTTTTTTTCCCTTTCCCCATTTTTACCCGGGGGCCTTCCCCCAGGCATTCTAGTTCCTAGGTGGGGGGAAAGGGGTATCGTATCCACCCCATTCTGTTAGGCCCTTTGGCGGGGGTTAGTTTGCCGGGGAATCTGGATCGCCGGGGGATGCCCCGATCCCCCCGGTCCCCCGGGGGGGGCGGCTTTGGGGTATCTTTCGGGCGACGGGGGGTTTTTCCTGGAGGCCCCCTTTTCCGGATTCCGGGGGTGGGGGCCCGAAGGCGGTATGTTTTTAGGGATATCCGGCCCCCTCTTTTGTCCCCGAGATGGCTGGGGTGGATGTGGGGTTTGCTATCCGGATTGCGGGTTTTACGGCGTGAAGGGTAGGGTTACGGGTTCCATGCAGCATCTGCACTACTTGCGGTGTTGAGGTCCTTTTGGGGCACGGGGGGGGGATTTGCCCCTTTCATTCCCCCCTAGGACCTTTTCCCTCCACTTCCCCCCTTTTTTTATTTTTTTTTTTTATTTTTATTTTTTTTTTCTTTTTTTTTTCTTAAAAATAAAAAGAAAAAAACCCTTTTTTCCATGGCTGACCCAATCCATAAACCCATACCCCTTCCTGATACCGCACCCAGTACTGACCCTGCCTCCCCCCGGATGACCCCTTTGGACACCTCTCATGCCCCTGTACCTTTGCTGGTGCTGGTTCGTCACCTGTTTTCGGGTACCAGGGTCCCGACGGCCTTTTTTTTCGATGCCCTGACCTTCGCTTTTCTCTGACCTTGTTTCCCGGTTTCCCCCTCAAAGGTGCGGAAATTTTTCGAATCGCCCGCCTCCCCCATGGGAACCCCCCCCGGTCCCACAAAAAAACGACCAAGACCCACACATGACGATTCGACACCCCCTTCCCTCTTCATCGCAGAAACGACCAGCCCGTCACCCCCACCCCCCTTAAACTTTTGTTTCAAACTACCAATGGAAAAAGTTTTTTACTCTTCTTCCAACTTCCTAATCCCCCATCTTTCAGACCATAGTATTGGAAAGGCCTACTACGCCATTTTGGGTTCAAAACATTCTTTTCACGTTTCCCAAGAGCGGCCTCCCCCATCATCACGGTCCAGAATGCGGGGCCGTTTCGTAATCTTTCTTTTCTTACGACCATTGATAATACCTTTCCATTGACAAGCACCACCCTCAATTTTTTTTGTTTCTGTCTTTTTGCCCCACCCAATTGCCCAAGGAATTTCCAGACATGTGGTGATGACATTTTCGAGCAGCGGCCCCAAAAACCCCCCAAACCCTTAAAGTTGACATTTTTGTCCCCCCAGCCAATAAGCAAGACGTTACCCTTGCAATAAAACCGAAACGTTTGACTGCGAGTTTAACCTTCGGTCTCATTCAGGTAAACGTTTACAAGTTGGGAAAGGTGCCCCCTTTACACCGCAGCGTGTAAAAACGCTGGGTTTTTTGGGTATGAAATATTGCAGGTCCATGGCCGAATCCCCGGTCTGTGGTGCGGGCAAACATGCCAGTTCTTTTTTACTCTCCCCCCTTTGCCTTAACTGTAAATGGGGCCCAACCCTTTCCCATTCTCGCCGTTGTCGGGTTTACCTGAATGAGCAAACCCCCTTTAAAGGGGGAAGGTTTCCCCCCAATGCTAGGGGCTGTCTCTCATCTTCGCCTTAAAGGGGAAACTTCCCTTTTTTTCCTTATTCTCGCATTGCTAAACGTCGCCCCGTTTCCCGGGGTTTAATTTCCCCTTCCTTGGTTGTTTCACCCCAAATCCCCCCTTCTCGAACCGATATTCTTGGCTCCGAGGTCCCCCCTCCCCCTTCCCATACTGCCCCACCTCCTTCCCCTCTCCATTTTGAAATCCTGAGCCCCCAACGTCCTCGTTTTTCCCACCTAAACCTAAACCCCCCCCTCCTTCCCCTAACCCCCAAAAAAAAAATCCCTACTGCCAGGCCCTTCGCCTCTGACTAGTTCTATAACGTGGTGGGGTTCAATCCTCCTCCCCCTCCACTACCTTCACCCCCTGCCCCCTCCAAACCCCCTTTCGACTTTTCCCCTTCTTTATCTCCTCCCCCCTTTTATTTTTTAATTGCAGCCCCAAGACCCCCAGTGGTTCCCTCTTCTTCCATTTCTAATGTAGCCCCAAATTCTGCATTTTTGGTTTAAAACACTGGAACCCTTTGCGGGAAAATACCCGGGGAAAACGGGGACAGATGAGGGACACTACCCCACCTGGGTTTCCCTTTATCCCCTTTTCCCGTCTAAACCCCCCTTTCCCTTTCCCACAACTCCTCCTCCTTTCCCCCTTGATTGGGGGTTTGCTGCCCCACACGGGGGATTTTTCAAACCCCTAGTCCGGGGGTTCCTCTCACTTCATTATATCTTTCTCCCATAAATCATTTTATTTAAAAGGAATATCCGGGGCCTCGGGGAAACCCGGGGTGAGTTTAGGTGTTCTCTTTTTTTCCCTGTTGGGGCCCTTTTTGCAAAAACCCCAAAATTACAATCCACTGTTATCGGGCCCCTTTCGGGCTATGATTTTTTATATTCATCGGACCCTTTTTTCCCGAGGGAAACCCCCAACCAAAGTGTTTTTTATCGCACTTGTTCCATCCTCACCCTCTATGTTTTTTTCCCTTCCCTTTTACACCCCCCGTATCCATTAAATAAGTGAAACCCCTCTTTTCCCTTTATATCTCTCCCCTTTCGGGGCTTTTCCACCCCCCAGATGTTGATTTTTTGGTTTTTTCCCTTTCCCCCCCCTTCTATTACTCGGGCTTTTTCGCCACCTTTTTTTCTCTGGGGGGGGACCCACCGACTCCGTGGGCTTTCCCAGTTGGGGCTTTTCTTTTTCCCCCTCCATTTTTAAATCCCGGGTCCCCCTCCCCCTTTTTGACCCCAAAACTCTTTTTTCCCCCTGTCGATTTTTCCCATTTTTTTCATCTGTCCTTGACTTCACCTGGTTTTCCCTCGGCCCCCCAAACAGCAATCATTTCCCAATCATCCTTAAGCCCCCTCTGTTTTCCCACCTCCTCATTGCCCCGCTGGAAATTTTGACCGGGCGAAAGGGGGCCCCTTTACGACATCTTCTCCTTTCCCAGGGTTCCTATCTCGTCCTCCATTGATGGGGGTTTTACATCTCTTTTTCCTCCATCTTAAAGGGCTTCACATTCTATTTCCCCCCCCGGGGAAAACATCCTCAAAATGCGTGCCTTGGGGGGTCCCCCGTTTTTGCTCGGGCAGTGGGTTTTAAACGTGCTGCATGGGGCGGTATCGATATAACAGAACCACGAGAGGGCCCCTTTATTTCAAGCAGAAGGGAAACCTTGCTCGTCGTGTCATACGTGATGCTAAACGCACTTGCTGGCGAGATTGTTTTAATGTCACTTCGGCTTTCGATGAGTGCAGCTAAGAAAGTGCGGAAATTGTGGGAAATTCTCCCCCCCCCGGCCCCGTTTTTCAGGTTGCTGGTGTCGATATAACCCACCCCTTGCCTGCCATAAAAGGTAACCATCTCGTCCGCTTTTTCGGGGCTCCATCTATGCCCCTCGTTTTCCTTTTTTCTAAGTCTGCCAGCGAGTTAAAGCCCTTAGATTTTTCTTCCCGGGAAAAATCCCATAATTGCCTTTTACCCTTCAAGAACCAGGAACCACTTCGCTTGCCGATCATCGGCAACTGGGCCAGACGGCATAAAATTCGTATGCTACAGCATTTCTCAGTCTGCCTTCTGTCCCCCTTACGACTCTTTAATCTTATATGGTCGCAAAATTTTCCCCCGTTGGGGGAAATCTGCTTTGTTCTCCCTTTTTGAAAAACCCGGTGTCGGGGCGTGATCCTCTCACTACCGTCCCCTCCTCTTACCAGTGCAATTTGCAAAAAGGAACGTCTAGTTAATAGACGTTTGATGTGGGATTTTGAGACTCCGCCGTCTCCCCTAGTCGGTTTGGGTTTTCCAAAGGGGCCCTTCTGCCATTTGACCCCCTTTCCGCGCTTGGATACGTTATTCCCTTGCCTTTGCGAATAACCATTCAGTTATCGCTATCTTTTCCCCTTAAGGGGAAAGGGAATTTACAACTTGGGAATAATATCTTTTTGGGGCCCCCCTTAGGGGCCCCCGAGGCAACTTACCATTCTTTCTTAAGGCTTTTTTTGGCAGAGAATTTTCCGGGGCCGGGCCCCTAATGAACTCTCCCCGGAATTTGTCCAACTGAAGGTGTCCCCCAGGGATGTGTTCTGGGGACAACACTTTTTCTGCGGTTTTAAATAATCTGGCATCTGTTCTTATCCCAAAATTTGGTTTGTCATGTGGGTGACTTTTGCTAAGCTTTTGCAGGTGCTGACTGTCACCTCATTGCAGTTTCCCCAGCATGCCATCAACCGGGGTTTTTGATTGGGCCACCACTCCCGGGTTTAAGTTTTCCCAGTGGGAAACTCATCAAATTACGTTCACTAGACGTTCAGTGGTCTCGATCATCCATTGTACCTATACGGTCCCTTTCCCAGGGGAAGTACAGTCAGGTTTTTTCGGGCCCCCGTTTGACCGGGTTTTCCTGGGAAAACCCCCCTTACCCTCTGGAAGGGGACTTGCCATAGCCGGGTGAACCTCCTTAAAACCCTCGCACATCTTTCATGGGGGCTGATCGGGGAACTCTCCTTCGCCCATTTTAGCCCCAATTTATCAAAATCGATTATGGTGACCGAAAATATTCGGCAGCCCCCCTCCTGCCACTCTTTCCAAACCCCAAACCCCTCCATCACCAGGGGTTACGCTTTGCCTTTTGCTTTTCGTTCTTCCCCGGTTTGGGGAGCCTCTATGTAGGGAAACGGGGCATTTCCCTCCTTGTCCCATCGTCGTGATGCCCTTGCATTCGCTATTATTTCCCTTCCGGGCCTCCCCAATCCTTCCATGTATAGGATTTCCAAATGTTAATGAAAGCCCCTTTTTTTGTTCTCGCCCCCGTTTTATTTTTGTCCCTTTTTTCTTCGTCTGCATTCACTCTTGTTTTTTTAGCTTCCACCTTTATATGTTCATGTGGCTTTACCTTTCCTCTATCCCCCCTTTAAAATTCCTGCTGTCCCTGTCTGTTCTATTCCCCTACCTTGCGCGAAAGCCCAACTGCCCACGGCGGCTTCTCGCTCTTTCTTTCTGAAACCCTTTCCCTTCTCCCTTCCCATATCGCAGTAACCGATGGTTCAAAGTCATCTGACGGCGTCGGATTCCCCAACAGTGTTTTTGGACAGCGTCCCGAGGGCATCTGTTACCCTCGGCCTATATTTTCGGGTGAATTGTATGCCATTCTTGTGGCCCCTTATCCAATTTAAACTATCCGGACCCATTTGTGGTCAAAGACTCCTTGGGGCTTTACAGGCTATCCGTAAAATTGATACACCTCACCCCAGTTCTTCGTATCCCCCTTTGTTACGCCGTATCTTTGAAGCATAAAAAATATTGTCTTTTTTGGGCCCCGGTCATGTTGACGGGGGCAATGAACAGGCAGACACTGCTGGGGGTCAGCAATTCATGACCCCTTCCCGTTTCATATAAGGGGTTCCTTTTACGGGCTATTTTTTCGGTCATTGCTAAACCCTTTGCACCCTTGGCAAAAACGGGTGGGGCGCCTGCTGAATAACAAACTTCATTCCCATTAAACCGGTTATGGTTTCTGGCCTTCTTCTTGTCACCAATGTCGAGGTTGGGAGACTACACCCCTTTTGTCTTTGCATCGGGCCCCCTCGTCTTACTCACGGGTATTCATGGAGGGCTCCCGCCCCCCTCTGTGAGCATTGTGGGTTCCAGTGTCTGTTTGACATATCCTGTTGGACTGCCCCCTCTATCAACGAGCACGCAGAATTTACCCCCCCAACGACGTCTTCGCTCTGCGGGCCCCTTTTTTTACCTTCCCCTTTTTGTAGATGGCCCCTCCTTTTAAACCTGACTCTCTTTTGACTTTTTTTACCCGGAAAAAGACACTACCAAACTCTGAAAAATTTTCCTCAGCACCTCCTCAGTCCCCCTTTTACCTCGGGGTCTCTTGCTACCCTCCTCCCCCGCACAATCCCCCGTCATCTTGCACTCCATACCCTACCTCCATCTCCCCCTTACAACCCCTCTCCCTGCATCCTACAAAAACCCGCAGCGCTGATAACCCCCGTGGTTTACGCTTCTATTTGATTATAATAATAAATACTGTACACTAAACCTCCCCTTTTGGGTTCCCCCCTAGATTCAGTAAAACTCCTAAAACTGGGGAAAATTTGGGGTTTCCCTTTTTCCTTTCTTCTTAGAACATAGACAAGATATGAGATGAATGGTTCAGAGAACCGACAAGTTGATAAATTAGACACATAGGAAACACTTTGGTATCTTTATTGAGGAAACGTTTCGCCACACAGTGGCTTCACCCATCCATAAAAAGAAGAATCGTAAAAAGAAAAAGGAAGTTTGAGGTAACGGTCCCTCACCCTTTTTTATGAAATCAGTCCATCAATTTTGGGAAAAAGAATACAGCATATGGGGAAGAAGTAGCTTACCCTAGGGTGGGAAAGGGGTGCAGCAGCCCGTAGGTGGTGCCCGGGGGAATTTTCACTTGCCAAACCCCTTTTGGGCCGACCTACTTCCACATTGGACAAATGTGACACAACCTACCCCGGTTGCACCTCTCCTCCCCCTCGGTATATAAGCTACTTCTTCGCACATATGCTGTATTTTTTTTCAAGATTGATGGACTGACAACATGGGACTAAAGGTTGGGGAAACGATTCCCCTTCTCGTTCTTCACGATTTTTTCTTTGTAGGTTTGGATAAGCCACTGTGTGGCAAACTTTCCTTCCAAGTGTTGCATATGTGTCTAATTTATCAACAAAAGATACATTATAATCTACACCTGGAAAATTCTGGAAGTCCCAAATCTACACAAAAAAAAGATTCCCAAAAGGGTTTAAAGAGCGAAATTCTTTTGAACAGCAGGGATGTAATAAGGTCAAAAAGGGAAAATCCATTAAGTGTGGGGGGGTCTAGACTTTTCAGTGTCCCCCCTTAAACATTAGGAAGATTACTAACAGACCCCTGACTGCTTTAAAAAAGAAACTGGGCAAGTTTCTCAAGTCATGCCTGATAAACCCGGGATGGGCTGTTTGGGACATTGTGCAGATAACCAAGAACCTGGTTGATCCGCCCATCAACCAGGAGGCGGGTCTGGGGCCTGGCCGTTGGGGCGTTGACTCTTCTGCCTCGTTTAAAATTTTTTACTGTACTGTTGGGCACAGGTGTTTCATCCATCTTTACTCTAAAATTCTCCCTCTGCCTCTGTGCAAGATTTACCCATGATTCTTTTCAGTAATTGCGGTGGGTTTCTCCCATAGCATTAACTTTAAAGACTACGATTTGTTCGATGATTCTTATCCGGGGGAATATACCCGTAAAGACCATCATTTTCTTTCAAAACCAGTATAGTTTGTTATAACTTTCCCATTCCAGTATAGTTGCAGACTGATTCATGTGGGTGTTGTATTGTACTGTGTAGGGTAAACTTCTTAAAAACCGAATGGTTTTTGAATCCCAAAAATCCCAGAATTTTTTTTAATTTGTTCTGAGATACGGGTGGGGGTTTCCAAAAACTGATTCAGCAGCTGAGGAAGAATTTTTTCGCAACCTTTTATTTATGATTATAATTTTTTATCACCCTATTTTGGGATGAAAAAAATATTCCCATTTTCCCCTCACCCAAACAGCAAAAGTATAATTTTTGTACAAAGCAAGTATGTAAGCAAGAACACAGTGAGAACCGTGGGTGACCAGATTTGACGCAAGTTCCTTTATCCACGAGTCTCCAAATTTGGTTCACAACCACGGGGCAAACATAACAAGGGGCCCCCCCTTGTTATACTCTTAAATCTGGTTGGTGGGAGGACATGCCTATGTGGGTAGTGAGTACGTCGAATAAAATATAAAATATCTTTTGCCCTATAAAAAAAGCAATCATCCAAAAGGGACATTTTTCCCCAGTGATGTACTGGTGCGAACCCAAAAAACATGTTTACTGAATGCGTTTACTTGGTTGCCATTACCTTGGGGAAGAATGTCCCATCAAATGGTATAGCAACTAGGGAGTGTTGGGCAAGTTTTTCCCGCTACAATCCCGGTTTGGGTAGGCAGTCTTTACCTCAGGAGGGGGGGTGCTCTCTAATCTGCACTGGGGAAAACACTCCCGAGTCGTGGCCCTTTCCCGTAGCTTCCTTTAAACAGCAGGGCTGCGGCGGCTAGCACCAAAAAAACCCGGTTAGGACCAGCCCAGGGGGCCTGGTCTGGGGCCGGGCCGTGGGGGGAAGGGGGATCCCCGAAAACGTCCTCAAGTAAATTTACTGTGTTGTTGTTTTTGTTGGAAACAAAGAGTGTTATGACATGGAAAAAAAGGGAAAAAAAGAGTGTTATGACATGTTTGGGGTCATGGAAAAAAAAGAGTGTTATGACATGTTTAGTGTCATGGAAACAAGAGTGTTATGACATGTTTAGTGTCATGGAAACAAGGTTAAAGGGCATGTTTATGTCAAACAAGAATGTTTTTGACATGTTTTTGTGTCATGGAAACAAGAGTGTTATGACATGTTTAGTGTCAAGGGAAAAAAGAGTGTTATGACATGTTTGGGGTCATGGAAAAACAATGACATGTTTTTTTCAAGGGAAAAAAAGTGTTATGACATGTTTAGTGTCATGGAAACAAAGTGTTTTGACATGTTTAGTGTCATGGGAAAAAGTGTTAACAAGGTTTGGGGTCAAGGAAACAAAAAGTGTTATGACATGTTTGGGGTCAAAGGAAACAAGTGTTATGACTGTTTAGTGTCATGGAAACAAAGTGTTTGGCATGTTTAGTGTCAAGGAAAAAAGTGTTATGGCATGTTTAATGTCAAGGAAACAAGAGTGTTATGGCATGTTTAGTGTTTTTTGGAAAAAAAATGTTATGACATGTTTAGTGTCAAGGAAACAAAAGAGTGATGGGGCATGTTTAGTGTCAAGGGAAAAAAGAGTGTTATGACATGTTTAGTGTCATGGGAAAAAAAGTGTTATGACATGTTTGGTCATGGGAAAAAAAGTGTTATGGGCATGTTTTTGTGACATAAAACAAAGTGTTGGGGGACATGTTTAGTGTCAAGGAAACAAGAGTGTTATGACATGTTTTGTTCATGGGAAAAAAGAAATGTTATGGCATGTTTTGTGTCCTTGGGAAAAAAGAGTGTTATGACAGTTTAGTGTAATGGAAACAAAAGTGTTAAGACATGTTTGGGGTCAAAAGGGAAAAAAGGGTTTTGACATGTTTAGTGTTTAAGGAAACAAGAAAAATTATGACATGTTTTTTGTGTCATGGAAACAAGAGTTTTATGGCATGTTTAAATTATGGAAAAAAAAGTGTTATGACATGTTTAGTGTCATGAAACAAGAGTGTTATGATATGTTTAGTGTCAAGGAAAAAAAGAGTGTTATGGCATGTTTAGTGTCATGGGAAAAAAGAAATGTTATGACATGTTTAGTGTCATGGAAAAAAAGGGGGTGTTAGACATGTTTAGTGTCATGAAAAGGGGGGGTTTTGACATGTTTTTGTGTCAAAAACAAGAGTGTTATGACATGTTTAGTGTCATGGAAACAAGAGTGTTATGATATGTTTTTGTGTCAAAGGGAAAAAAAGTGTTATGGCCCTGTTTGGGGTCAAAGGGAAAAAAGGGGTGTTATGACATGTTTAGGTCATGGAAACAAGAGTGTTATGGCATGTTTAGTGTCATGGAAACAAGAGGAAAAAAAATGTTTTTGTGTAATGGAAGAGAAGGGTTTTGACATGTTTAGTGTCAAGGAAACAAGAGTGTTATGACATGTTTAGTGTCAAGGAAACAAGAGTGTTATGACATGTTTGGGGTCATGGAAACAAGAGTGTTATGGCATGTTTGGGGTCATGGAAACAAGGGGTTTAAGGGCATGTTTAGTGTCAAGGAAACAAGAGGTTATGGCATGTTTAATTTTCATGGAAACAAGAGTGTTATGACATGTTTAGTGTCATGGAAACAAGAGTGTTATGACATGTTTAGTGTTTGGAAAAAAAAGAGTGTTTATGACATGTTTAGGGGGTCATGGAAACAAAATGTTATGACATGTTTTTGTCATGGAAACAAGAGTGTTATGACATGTTTAGTGACATGGAAAAAAGAGTGTTATGACAAGTTAAAGATTTTGTCATGTTTAGATATATAAAGGGGGGAAATAAAGATATACTGATGGAGGAAGTAAAGATATACGGGGGGAAGTAAAGATATACTGATGGGGCAAGTAAAGATATACTGAGGAGGCAAGTAAAGATATACTGAGGGAGACAAGTAAAGAAAACTGAGGGACGGCCAAATTGATATCTAGGGGGCAAGTAAAATACTGGGGAGGGAAAGTAAAGACATTTTCTGAGGGGGGGCAAGTAAAGATATATGGAGGGGAAAAGGGGAAGTAAAGATAACGAGGGGGGGCAAAAAAATATACTGAGAGGGGGCAAGAAGATATTCTGAGTAAGGTCAAGTAAATATATACTGAGGGGGGGGCAAGTAAATATATACTGGGGGGCAAGTAAATATATACTGGGGGAAAAATAAATATATACTGAGGGAGGCAAGTAAAGATATACTGAGGGAGGCAAGTAAAAGTATACAGGGGGGCAAGTAAAGATATACTGAGGGGGGGCAAGTAAAAGATATACTGATAGGAAAAAAAAAAATATACTGAGGAAAGGGGAAGTAAAGAAAACTGAGGGGGGGCAAGTAAAATATACTGGGGAGGGCAAGTAAAGATTTTACTGAGGGGGGGGGCAAAAAATATACTGGGGGGAGGGGAAAGAAAATACTGAGGGAGGGCAAATTTCAGGGGGGCGGGGAAAAAATATACTGAGGAGGGGGAAGTAAAGATATACTAGGGGGGGGCAAGTAAAGAAAATACTGAGGGGCGGGAAATAAAAATATACTGAGGAAGGGAAAGAAAATACTGAGGAGGGCAAGAAAGACATACTGAGGGGGGCAAGTAAAAAATATACTGAGGGGGGGCAAGAAAAATATACTGGGGAGGGCAATAAAGATATACTGAGAGAGGCAAGTAAAGATATTCTGAGAAAGGTCAAGTAAATATATACTGAGGGGGGAGTGCAAGTAAATATATACTGAGAGAAGTTAGGAAAAGTTTTGTCAACTTAGGAGTGGGATCACACAGTCAAGTTTTTTTCCCTCACAAAACAGGAATTTCCTGTTATTTCTAAATATTTGGAAAAAAAAAAGATTAATCTTCGTAACGGTGCTAGACGACCCCAGGTGACCTTTATTCCTTTACTAGGAAGCTTTTATTATGAGATACCAGCTAACCTTTGTATGTGTGCTAGACGTTCCCAGGTAACCTTTATATGTGTGCTAGACGTTTCCAGGTGACCTTTGTATTTGTGCTAGACGTTCCCAGCTAACCTTTGTATGTGTGCTAGACGTTCCCAGGTTACCTTTTAATAAGCAGACTTTTCCCCAGGTTACCTTTCTATGTGTGGGCTTTCCCCTGGTAAGGGTTTATGTGTGCTAGACGTTCCCTGGTAACGTTTGTATGTATGTGTGTGTGTTGTGTATATACACCAGAATTTTTTATTTTATAGATTCGCTTTAGTGGGTTATAGTAGCCATATTTTGATATATTTGTTAAGTGTGGGTTGTTGTTTTCCCGGGGAACACGGTTTATTTGAAAGGGGGCCCAAACCAAGGCTTTAGTTGATGACTTGACCCAGTCGGGGTTGTTGTGCTTATCAGATGTCTCCTGAAAACAGCGGGGTGTCTATTGATAATTACCCCCACGTATGTAAGTAGAGAACTGTTCAAGAATGGTATACAAACCGACAATATAAAAATTGGAACACAGGCAACACCCTGGGTATCTTTATTGTAGACGTTTCCCCCCTCCGGTGGCTTTATCAATACAAATTCTGGGGAATAATATAAAGAAAAGTAGAACTATAACAAAGATGGGGTAATCAGTCCCTGGGAGTTGGTGTTTTCCCAGCCCCGTAGTTGGGGGAAATTCGGGAAGAACGCCCAAGGAGGTTGGTTCTTATTAGGGTCACCCGATGGGGACGGGGAAACAAGACAAAGGGTATAGTCACTGGTACGGGGGGATTTCCCAGTGGAAGTAGGTCACCCCAAAGGGGATGGGTATGACCGGAAGTAACTTGGGATTTTTTTTTTTTGCCTTTTTGGAGAACTCATAGATTTTTCCCGTTTCTCGTTTGTGTTTCGTAACTGGCCTGGCGCTTTTTCAATTTAAGGTGTCTTGTATTTGGTGTTTGAACTGGTCGCCTTTCTTTCAACCAACCTGTTTTATCATCCCTTTTGGGCCCCGAAATTAGGGTTAAACCGAGCACACTACTCACTCCCTAAAACTACCACTAAAACACACTATACCCTACACACCCCACCTACCCCTACTCACTCCCTAAAACTACTCACCAATACACACCACCAATTACACACCACTCACTACCACACCACCACTCATACACACCACTCACCCCTAAAACACTACTCACTCCTTAAAACACTACTCACTCCTGTACACACTCACTCAAAACCCCTTTCCACACTACTCACCCTTTTTCCCCCCCACACACCACTCACCCTTACACTACTCCTTCCCACTACTTACCACCAAAACACTACCACTCCCTACCCACTACTCCTTACACACTACTCACTCCCCTACACACTATCACTCATACACCCCCTACCACCCAATACCACTACCCCAATTTTATACACACTACTCACTCATACACACTACTCACTCATACCCCACTCTCACTAAACGCACTACCACTCCCCTACACACTACTCACTAATACACACTACTCATAAAAAACTACTCCTCATACACACCACTCACCCCAACCCCCACCCACACAACACCCCTCCCCCACCAACCCCCCCCACCCCCCCCCCCCCCACCCCCAAAACCACCACCCAACACCAAACCCCTTTCCCTCACTAATACACACTCTCACTGATACACACTCCAATTAATAAATAATTTTTACACACTCACCCCCTTTACCACTCTCACCCCATACACACTATATTTTTTCCAACCACTCATACACACTACTCCCCCAATACAAAACACTAATTCCCCTAAAATACACATATCCTTACCCTCTCACCCCATCCCCTACCCCACTCATAACCCCACCACCCTTTTTTCCCCCCTCCCCACCACTCCACACCACCACCACCCACACCTTTCACTCATACACCCCTACTCACTCTCCCCACTCCCCTATTAACACACTACCATTTCCCACCCCACTACTCATACCACTACTCACTCTTCCACTACCACTAATACACCCCTCCCCAAATACACACCACCATTTAACACCCCTCCTCCTTTTCCACTACTCACTCATACACACCCCCACTAACCCCCCCAATACACACTACTCCCATACACACTACTCACTCATACACACTACTCACTCATACAAAATTACTCACTTTTTTAACACTACTCACTACACACTACTCACCATACACACTCTCATTTTTTCCCTCTATCTCCCCTACTCACTTTTTTCCCCCTCACTCATACACACTACCACTAATACACCCCATCACCATACACACTACTCCTTTTACCACTACTCATTTACCTACTCACTCCTTTTCTCATTTTTTTTCCCTACTCCTTACCCTCTCCCATACACACTTTCTCTTGTTGGTTTTTAGTACATTTTCAAAAGTAATTTTTGTCAGATGGTATAGTTTCTCTGGGGAGTATTTACTGATACCTTTTAAAAAGTTAAATCAAATGTACGGATATAATAAAATTTTATTTAAAAGGCTAAAACCCAAAATTGGGGATGAGCCTAATTCCTTATTTTAAGTTCCCTTTTAAATATAAACAATTAAAACCCGTAAATAATTTCAGAGGGAAAGACAAGTTGTTAACATTATTAAACCTAGAAAATTTTTTTAAAGGGTTTTTCCATTGGTTTTTTTTTTGAAGGAAACCCATATTTGAGGGTAGGGGTTGAATTTTCCAAACGAAACTTTTTTCCAGAACCAAGGGAAACAGGTTTAGGTTTCTGGAGGGGTCAGTTGACCTAGTATTCTCCTTGCAGATGTTTATGCTAATAGATGTCAATACGTAACAATCCTCCTGGGTTGATAACCCCCCTGGGTTGGTATCTTACCGGGAATGTTAACCCCCTGGGTTGGTAACTTTCCTGGTTTATAACCCACCTGGGTTGGGGAACTTACCTGGGTTTATAACCCACTTGGGGTTTAAAAGGAAGCAAAAATTTTTTTAAATATTGAATGTCTCTTTTAACTCTACTGGTGTTTGTTTTTAAACTACTGGTGTTTGTTTACTCAGCTCTTTGTTTGTTTTTTTCCCGCTCGGTGTTTGTTTTCCCAGCTACTGGTGTTTGTTTTTTATTCCGGTGTTTGTTTACTCCCCCAAACCGGGGTTTTTTACTCAACTACCGGGGTTTGTTTCTCCCCGCTACTGGTGTTTTTTTTCTCAGCTACTGGTGTTTTTTACCCCCACTGGTGTTTGTTTACTCAGCTACCGGGGGTTTTTTTACTCAGCTACTGGGGTTTGTTTATAAACTACTGGTGTTTGTTTACCCAGCTACTGGTGTTTGTTTTACTCAGCTACTGGTGTTTGTTTTCCCAAAACTACTGGTGTTTGTTTTCTCAGCTACCGGTGTTTTTTACTCAGCTACCGGGGTTTGTTTTCTCAGCTACTGGTGTTTGTTTACTCAGCTACTGGGGTTTGTTTACTCAGCTACCGGTGTTTGTTTTTCTGCTACTTTTTTGTTTACTCAGCTACTGGTGTTTGTTTACTCAGCTACTTTTTTGTTTACTCAGCTACTGGTGTTTGTTTACCCAGCTACTGGTGTTTGTTTCTTTAGCTACCGGTGTTTGTTTCTCAGCTACCGGTGTTTGTTTTACCAGCTAATGTTTTTTTACTTTAGCTACTGGGGGTTTGTTTACTCAGCTAATTTTTTTTTACTACCGGGGTTTGTTTACTCAGCTACCGGTGTTTGTTTACTCCCGCTACCGGGGTTTGTTTACCCCAGCTACCGGTGTTTTTTTTCTCCCCTACTGGGGGTTTGTTTACTCAGCTACTGGGGTTTGTTTCCCAGCTACTGGTGTTTGTTTACTCAACTACCGGTGTTTTTTACTCAGCTACCGGTGTTTGTTTACTCCTTCTGGTGTTTGTTTACTCAGCTACTGGTGTTTGTTTACTCAGCTACTTTGGGGTTTGTTTACTCAGCTACTGGTGTTTGTTTCCCCGCTACTGGTGTTTGTTTACCAGCTACCGGTGTTTGTTTACTCCTTCCGGGGTTTGTTTACCAGCTACTGGTGTTTGTTTACTCAGCTACTGGTGTTTGTTTTTCTCAGCTACTGGTGTTTTTTCCAGCTACTGGTGTTTTTTTACCCAGCTACTGGTGTTTGTTTACCGTTTCCGGGGTTTGTTTACTCAGCTACCGGTGTTTTTTCTCCCGCTACTGGTGTTTGTTTACTCAACTACTGGTGTTTGTTTACTCATTTCGGTGTTTGTTTACTCGCCACTGGTGTTTTTTTTTACTCAGCTACCGGGGTTTTTTACTCAGCTACTGGGGTTTTTTTTACTCAGTTTCTGGTGTTTGTTTACCCATCTGGTGTTTTTTTTATTTTAGCTACCGGTGTTTGTTTACTCAGCTACCGGTGTTTGTTTACTCAGCTTCCGGGGTTTGTTTTCTCCCGCTACTGGGGATTTACTCAGCTCTGGGTTTGTTTCCCCAGCTACCGGTGTTTGTTTTACTCAGCTACCGGTGTTTGTTTACTCAGCTACCGGTGTTTGTTTACTCAGCTACCGGTTTTGTTTACTCAGCTACTGGTGTTTTTTACTCAGCTACCGGTTTTTGTTTACTCCCGCTACCGGTGTTTTTTTTTACTCAGCTACTGGTGTTTGTTTACCCCGCTACTGGTGTTTGTTTACTCAGTCTGGGGTTTTGTTTACCCCGCTACCGGTGTTTGTTTACTCAGCCACTGGTTTTTGACCAATGCCTTTACCATTAACCATTCCTGGCCTGGGTGTTTTCTGATATTCCCGGGCCCAGGGTTTACTAAGTATTTTTGTGTGTGTGTGTGTGTGTGTGTGTGTGTGTGTGTGTGTGTGTGTTTGAAAAACAGACAGAAAACACCGACCGAGGAGGGTAGTCATCACACTGGGTTTTGTTAGTGTAGGTTAGGTTGGTTAAATAAAAAGGGTTTTGCAGAAAAAAAGGACGCTGGTCTTAGTCAAAATGACCCCAAAACTGGGGCTTTTGGGATTGGGAGGCCTTCTATGGCTTACCCCTCACCCATTTAAAAATTATGGTTTTTAATTATAACCTTTTATACACCCTTGGGTGGACTGCTTCCACGTGGGAAAATTGTTTTTGAGGCACAGAACCTGTGAAAACAGGTCTCCCCCGCACAGAAAAACCCGGGCAGCGGGGGCTCCCCAGCACAGGGGAAAACCGGACAGCAGGTCTCCCCGCCTAAAGTGGCAGCAGGTCTCCCAGCATAGTTAAACCTAAAAAACGGGAAATCCTCCCCCCTTTGGGTTTTTTGGGCTTTTCAAATCTACCACCTTTTTCCCTTTTTTTCTATATATATATATATATATATATATATATATATATATATATATATATATATATATATATATATATATATATAATATGGGGGTCCCAAATTCGGGAAACTGTCCTGGGGCCCCTCATCCTCAAAAGAATAAACTTGTTTGGGAAAACTCAAATTTTTTTCCCAAGTTTTTTAAATTTTTCTCCCTACTCCCATTTTTTAATATATTTTCATTTAAAGAAAAAAATACGTTGACAAAAAATACAATATGATAAAACCCAAAATAGATAACTCAGACCATCTCAAAATATTTGTCCAGCTCCTGGGCCCGTGACCAGAATGCTGCAGGCATTTTCCCCTCTTGATCCAACCCCGAGCCCCTTTTAAAAAGAAAAGGGGCCCCCCCTTGGTTTTTTGGTTTTCCCTTGATTTTTTTTCACCCAACTCTTTAGGAATTTTTTAAAACCCCCCTTTTATCCCCAAAGGATTTTGAACCTTTTGGGGATGAAGTTATGGCAAGGGGGAAGGCCTTTTTAGGGGTCTTTGGGTCTCCCCGGCCCCCACCCCCTTCAGCTACGGAGTATGGCAAGTGGGTGCTCCCCAGAAGGGCCCGGGGTGTAGTCCCAAGAAATTTCGCCCCACCCTTTCCCGGGGCCCCTAAGTGGCTCCTTTTCGGGGACGTTTTTTGATTTCCCATCGGGCCTCTGTTTTGGGGGTTTCCCCTTTGAGCGGGGGAACTTAAAGTGGCGGGGCTTCTCTTTATGATGTCTTTGGGAGCTCCTCATGTCTAGCATTTTTCCCCTTCTGATGGGAACACGAGACCAGGTTAAGCGAGGCTGTATTGTTAAGGGAAAAGAGCATCAAATCCAAAAATGGCCTGTGGGGTCGAGTTGAGTGCCCAGGAGGAATTGGGCAGCTAAAAGGAAATAGTGTGGTGCCTTTACCGCCAGGAGACGGGAAATTTTTCCCCTTTCCCAAAATGTTGGGGAGCATTGTGTTGGCGATTTTTTTATGATTGGTTTGTCCCCCGTGGGGGCTGTTTGCTCCTTTTGGGGAAAAGCTGGTCTACCCGGAGGAGCTGCAAAGGGGTCACACCCGGCTGCTTCAATGAACCTGGGGGCTTGAGCTCCCACCGCGTCTCCAAAGGTTTTGGGGACAATCTTCTTGACTAATCCCCTGGAAGCCAAAAAAACGATGACAGAAATGCAGGAGTTTTCCTGGTTGCGCACCCCATACCTCCCAGTCGCACTGGGAGGGTTGGGCCCGATCCCCCCGATCTTCTAGTGACAGATTCAGTGCCTTCTTTAAAAGGGTTTTCCCCAGGGGGTGCGCCATGGTGTTTGGGTTGTGTTGTCAAAAAAACCCCCCCTCGGAAATAGTCTTGGAGTAAGACACCTTGTGAGGAACAGGGGATCATGGGGGATCAAGATCGCATTCTCTCATCCATTCACCCGGTCATTCAGTTTTTCCTTGAGGACAGTGTCGATGGCGTGGTGACCCCGGGGGTTTCCCAAAAGGGTCTGTTGGGTGGAGTGGTGTAGAGTTTCCGGGGGGATTGTTCGCACAGATTGATTATTTCCCGGATCATTGGGGGATTTCACCTTGAAGGTTGGGGGATGAGTCCAAGGCTTCTCCGTGTGTCTTCACAGTTGTAGGTCCTTCCGCAGGGGGCCCCCCCAGTACCCACCAAGTGCCCATCCAGGTACCAGATATTGAGGCTGCTGCGTAGGTTGGGAAATTAGTTTTTTTACCCGCCAAAAAGAAGAGACAAAATATATATAAAATATATAAAATATATATATATATATATATATATATATATATATATATATATATATATATATATATATATATATATATATATATTTTGTGTGTCGTCCGAATAGGAAAAAATTTTTCTATTTGAGTTTATATAGCAATTTCCCCTTCTTGTCGAATAAGGCAAGCTAAAATTTGTGTATGCAATTAATTCTCAAAAATTATTCTAAACCCCTAAAAAAAATTATATTTCATTGTGTTTGTTTATGTTTAAAAATTATTGTAAACTTATCTAAAATATATTTAGTTAGATTAGGCTAAATTAAATTGGGCTTGTTATAATAAGGTTAGGAAAGTTTTCAGGTTTTTTTGGTACAAAATTAAAAATTTTTACGTTAACATAAATAAAAAAATATTTTTAAAACCCATAAGAAAATTTTTTTTAAAAAGGGCCCCCTTAATTTTAAATAAAGTTCTTTCTAATTGACAAATTTTACCTTTTTCCCAAACATATAAAACATGGCCCCGGGGCCCTAACGAGCCCCCGGGAAAACCGTCCAATTATGTAAGTAAAATTTGTAAGTGCTTGTGGAAGGTTTTTGGGGGGTCTAAAATAGTAACCCTTACGTGACATTTTTTCCCTTAAGGAAGTAAAATTCTTTTCGGTAATGGCACTTGAGCAACTTCTGGAATAAATTTTTGCTCGTTAGGGGGGGGTCCACTGTATATATATATATATATATATATATATATATATATATATATTATTGAAACCCACGGAACGAGGGGGCTTGAATCAAAAAACACTAAAACTATTAGGATTCAAAACCCAAGTCGTTTTGGTTCGCCTCCTGGTGGGGAAAATCACACATGATTTTCCCCAGAGTCCCAAAGCAATACTAAAAGAATCAAGGCCCCGGGCAGAGTTAGGTTTTTTTACCTTGACCCGGAGGCCCTACGGTGGGGGAGGATTTGAGCAAATTTTTATTCTACTTCCAGTTTGGGGAGGCTAGTACCCCAAAGGAGGAATAAAATTGTCAGAGGCCCCCTTTCGCTGTGTGCTTGGTTCTTGGGATTGCGGGGTCCCCCTCGGGGTTTAAGAGCTCGTGTTTTCCTCCAGGGGAACCCAAACAAGGGGTTCCCCCCCTCTATTCTCAGTTTTTTATTATTAAAACCCTCGTTCGGGGTTTTAAATAATAAAATTATAATATATATATATATATATATATATATATATATATATATATATATATATATATATATATATATATATATATATATATAAAACTTATGGTAAGTGAGTGCTAAAACTCACCAGTGTGTTAACTGGGCCAGCTGGTTCTAATAAAATTACCCAACCAGGTATTTTTCCCAACCCCGAGAAGGTTGGCATACGCCACAAAAAAATAACTTTTCGGTTTTTACAAACGGGTCCCCCCACCAACCTGGCTGTGGCGTGCTCTAATTATTACCATTTAAGGGGGGTTTAGGGTTGAGGGTATAACACACGTTAGCAGTCTAAAATTATGAAAAGAAAATCCCTTGAAAATTACTGTCATGTAACGGGACTGGCGTTGACAGGTAACGGGTACTGGCGGACAGGTAACGTGTACTGGCGTTGACAGGTAACGGGACTGGCGTTACCCGGTAACGTGTACTTTCCGGGCGGTAACGTGTACTGGCGTTGACAGGTAACGTGTACCGGCGTTGACGGGGAACGGGACTGGCGTTGACGGGGAACTTATTGGGGGTTTACGGGGAACGGGACTGGCGGAAGGAACGTGTACTGGTGTTGGGGGCCCTGTACTGGCGTTTTACATGTAACGGTATTCGTTGACGGGAACGTGTACTGGTGTTGAAAAGGTAACCCCTGTACTGGGTGGTTTACAGGGGAACGTGTCTGGGGTTGACCGGGAACGTGTACTGGCGTTGGCATGTAACGTGTACTGGCGTTGACAGGTAACGGGACTGGTGTTGACAGGTAAATGACTGGGGTTTACAGGTAACGTGTACAATGTTGACAGGTAACGTGTACCGGGGTTGACGGGGAACGTACCTTTTGTTGACAGGTAACTTTTTCTGGGTTGACGGGGAACGGGACTGGTGTTGACATGTAACGGGAAATGGGGTTGACATGTAACGTGTACTGGTGTTGACAGGTAACGTGTACTGGCGTTGACAGGTAAGGGGCTGGGGTTGTTGGGAACCGGGACTGGGGAAGGTAACGTGTACTGGTGTTGACAGGTAACGTTTCTGGTGTTGACATGTAACGTGTACTGGGGGTTGACTAACGTGTACTGGTGTTGACGAATAACGGGACTGGTGTTGACAGATAACGTGTACTGGTGGGTGACGGGGAACGTGTACTGGTGTTGACATGTAACATTTCTGAAAGGGTTTACATTTAAAGTGTACTGGTGTTGACGGGGAACGTGTACTGGTGTTGACACTTTGGGCAACCAGTACACGTTACCCAAAAAAGGGCGTGGCCCGGTGTTACATGTAACGTGTACTGGGGCAAGGGACTGGTGTTTTACCGGGGAACGTGTACTGGTGTTGACGGGGAACGTGTACTGGGTGTTGACGGTAACGGGACTGGGGGTTTTATATGTAACGGGACTGGTGTTGACAAAAGGGGTACTGGTGTTGACGGGGAACGTGTACTGGTGTTGACGGGAACGTGTACTGGTGTTGACAGGTTGGCGGGGAACGTGTACTGGTGTTGACAGGTTGACGGGGTAACGTGTACTGGTGTTGACAGGTTGACAGGTAACGTGTACGGGTTGTTAACATGTAACTTTCCGGTGTTGACGGGTTAACTGTCTGGTGGACAGGAAACGGTACTGGGTGTTACTTTAACGTATATTTTGGGTTTTTGACAGGTATCGTGTACGGGTTTTTACAGGTAACGTGTACTGGTGTTGACAGGTAACTTTTAAAGGCCCAGCAAGTTCAGATGAACTTAAAGTTACAATTTAAGTAACCCCCACATTTAAGATGCTAAACTAGACTATTTCACTCTAGGCTGGGTTAGGCGAGGCTATATTAGGCTCCCCAGGTTGGCGAGGCTATTTGGGCTACCCAATTTGGGGCTGGGGTAGGTTATCCCAAAACTGGGATGGGTTAGAAAAGGATGGGGTGGCAAAGGTTTAGACTAGGCTAAGTTGGGATCCTTATGTTTACAATTTTCTAAAACCAATCTAATTTAAATTTAAAACAAAAATATTACTTATATATAAGAACATAAAGACAAATTTGGGAGATAGGCCCCCAAAAAAAAAAAATTAGCGAATAAAAAAAAAAGAAAAAGGGGAATAATTATAGAAACAAATAGGTAATAAAAGACGGGATTCAGATTTTAGGGAGTAAGGGAAGTTGAAATGTGTTCAGATATTTGAGAGGGACTTGTCAGGGAGGGGCGAAGGACGAAATTAACCATGAATTGATGGGGGGAAAAGGTGAATGGCACTGGGGGTCTGTGGAAAAAAAAACTTATCCATGGAGGAAAAAAGGGAATGGGAGATAGTGGTACCAACACTTATATGGGTGTGAAGCATGGATTGTGAATGCTGCAAAAAGAAAAGAAGGCTCGAGGCAGTGGAGATGCCGTGTCTGAGGGCAATTTTGGGTGTGAATTTTATGCACAGAATTGTAGTTTGGAAATTAGGGGGAGGAGGGGGGAGTATTTAAAAGTATTACCCAGAGGGCTGAAGAGGGTTGTTGAGGTGGTTCAGACATTTAGAGAGGATGGAAAAAAATTAGTGACTTAAAGGTCGTATAAATCTTTTGGGGGGAAGGCAGGGAGGGGTTTTTTAGGAAAGGTTGGAGGGGGGGGAAAAGAAATTTTTGAATGCGGGGGTTTTGGACGCCCAGCAGACTTGTGGCGTTTATATAGGAGTGATGGAAAGGGGGTTTATGATTGACGTACTGTTGGAGTGGAGCAAGGTAACGTTTTTTAAAGGGTTTGGGAAAAACCGGTGGCAGGACTTGGGGTTGGAGGTAAAAAAGTACAGTGCCTGAATTTGAAGGAGGGGGGGAAAATATTGCATTTTGGGATGGTCATCTGAACTGTGATATTGGCACTCCCCCAATGGTGATAGTGAGTAATGGTAAAAAAGTTTCTTCTTCCCCCGGGTCCCCCATGCCCTGGGGAAGGACCGATGTTAAAAAAATCTTTAATTTAGGATATTACTTATACTTCCCCCGTTGTTGGGTTAGTCTTTCTTGCTGGTAATTAAAAATTTAAAATTACATGAGACAGATAATAGGATGTAATGACGGGCGGAGACAGGGGGGGGACGGTGTGTTGCTGGAGTCATGGAAAAAGTTTGGGGGTAATTTTAGGCTCTGGTGATGGGGTGGCAGTGGTGGTGAAGATTTGGGGGAATTGGGGGAACCCCCAGCAGCCAAAGGGTTGACACACCCCCCCAAGGGGGCTTCCAAGATGCTAGCAAAAGGGGTTTTTTTGCCAGGGGCACCTTGGGCCAAACGCCCCCCCGGGAAAATAATCATTTTCGGTCGCTAGTGATTCTGGGAAACCCTTTTATTTTAAACCCCCCCCCTCTCCCAAATTCTGATAGGAATAGTGCGGAGTGTGGCATAAATTTTAATGTACTTAAATATTAAGGTTGAAGATCTGGGGGTCAAGAGACACAGGTTATCACAGGGAAATTTAAATTTCCCCAAGTTCTTCAATAATAATGACAAATTAGAACCTACGGAACCATAACTAATTCAACCCTTTCCCATTAAGAAACTCCAGCTCTGAAATTTTAAAAAACCAATCTGAAAAGGCATTTTCTAGTTATCTCCGAGATCATTTAAATATACAACACCCGAAGTTTGGGCCCTCAGAAGTTGCATTATCAAGTTGCCCTGCGGTGAAGTTTATAAGGTAATTGGATGAGGTATTAACAAAAATCACATTGAAAACCAGTGTTTCCTTTTCCCCCAATTCGTAAAAATTGACGCATTGGGACCTAAAGAAGAAAAACCAAGACAACGTTTTCTCTAAGACCCCCAGCGTTTAACTTTTAAAAAGTCAAAGAAAAGACTTTTTCCCGTTATCTCACGCAAAAATGGTTAAAAATTTAAAAATTTCCTTTAAAAATTACATAACCCAAAATCAAGACATTTGTTTTTTGATTGAGAAAAAAAAAGTAAAAGGAAAAACCCAAAAATTTTTAATAGAATTTAAAAACCCCCAAATTCATTAACTACGTTAGAAAATTTGGAATCTTACGGCCCGAGGTATAATATAAATTAGACTGTTGGGTTTAGTCCTGACTCTTTCTCTTTTTACTTCAGTTTCTTCCTCTCACCCTATTTTCCCTGTCCCCACTTCCCCTGCCCCTAAAATTTCCCTTTCCTGAAAGTCTGAACTAACTATTTTTTTCCTGAGAGTCTGAACTAACTCTTTTTGGCTATTCTTTTTCTGTCCCCACTTCCCCCCTCGCCCCTAGTGGGTCCCCTTTCCTGAGAGTCTGAACCCTAACGGCCTGAAAAAAAACCATTTTTTTTGTGTCATGGGATCAGTTAAATATTAAATTTTTTTTTAAGGAAAACAAAGACTGAATGAAAAATACTATACTATTTCGAAAATAAATTGACAAAATGACAGCTATTTCCAAACCCGTAACAATAACTTTGTTCTAAGTTGGATCCACCATTGTTGGCCGAACTGAAAAGACTTTGGGTTTTGACGAAACCCCTTTGAGAAGGGGTTTTAAAAAAGAGAATAAATTTCTCCTTTTCAGTTGCTTCCTTTGGGGCTTCATGTCGGTTGCCTTCCCGGGCTTCATGTCAGTTTTCTTATGAAGCTTCGTCAGTTAAACATGGGCTTCATGTCAGTTTCTTCATGGGGCTTCATGTCAGTTTCTTCAGGGAGCTTCATTAAATTTCTTCGAAGCTTCATTCCGTTCCCTTTATGGGCCAATTTTGGGTGGGTTTTTGGGCGTTTCTTCAGGGACTTCATGTCCCCTTCCTGAAGCTTCATGTCAAAATTTCCCTTTATGGGCTTTCCAAAGGGGCACTTCATGGAGCGTTGTCAGTTGCCATGGGGCTTATGTCAGTTTTTTCAAGGGGTTTCATGTCAGTTGCTTCCTTTGGGGTTTCCGGGCCCGTTGTCTCATGGGTTTTATGTCAGTTGCTTCATGGGCTTCATGTCAGTTGCCTCCCTGGAGCTTTATGTCAGTTGCTTCATGGGGCTTTGTCCCGTTCCTCATGGGGCTTCGTCAAAATTCCTTTATGGAGCTTCATGTCAGGGTTTTCCCTGGAGCTTCAGGCCGTTTCCCCATGGAGCTTCATGTCAGTTGCTTCATGGAGCTTCATGTCAGTTTTCATGGGTTTTGTCAGTTCTTCATGGAGTTTCCCGGCCCGGTTGTGGGAGTTCATGTTTTTTGCTTCTGGAAGCCATGTCAGTTCCTTCATGGGCTTCATGCCCAGTTCTTCATGGGAGCGTCATGTCAGTTCCAGGACCCTTCAGTTCTTCAGGGGTTTCATTCAGTTTTAAAGGTTTTCAGCATTTTCAGGGTTTCATTCAGTTCTTCGGGGAGTCATTAAATTGCCTCAGGGATTCATGTAAATTTTTATGGACTAATTCATTTCCCTTAAAAAATTTTCCATGTCGGTTGCCTCATAAAACCTTCGTTTTTTTTCAGGGAAAAAGCTTCATGGTTCCCCTTTTTGGGGGACTTCATGTCAGTTTTTTCAGGATTTATTCAGTTCCCTTCATAAATTTCCATTATTAAAAAGAGTTTCATGTCGTGTTTCAAAGCTTCTGAAAAGGGTTCCCCAATGGAGCTTCATGTCCCTTTGCCCGGAGCTTCATGAGTTGCTTCATGGAGCTTCATGCGGTTCCCTCTTGGAGCTTCATGTCAGTTGCTTCATGGGTTCATGCCCCAGTTGCTTCATGGAGCTTCATGTAAATTGTTTCATGGGCTTCATGTCAGTTGCTTCATGGAGCTTCATGTCAGTTGCCTCATGGGGGCTTCATGTCAGTTGCCTCTACTTATGTCGGTTGTTTCCCTTGGGCTTCTGTCAGTTGCTTTGGGCTTCATTTTCCTTTTGAGCTTCATTGGGTTTGCTTCTGGAGCTTCATGTCAGTTGCTTCATGGAGCTTCATGTAAATTGCTTCATGGAGCTTCATGTCAGTTGCTTCATAGAGCTTTTGAAGACTAAAGTCACAATACCGTGGTTTGCAGCAGAACACAATAACCCACCACGGTCCCCGAGTCACCATTGGGGGCCACCACGGTCCCCGGGTCACCACCCCCCGGGTCACCACGGCCCCCGGGTCACCACTGGACAAGCCCCGGCCGGGGACAGTACCGGAAAAACCCCCTTACAACCCAACAAGACTTACCACGGTTTTTGGTCCTAACTGCATTTTTCCCCGTCACAATCGAGTTGGACTTGACTGTGGTCCAGGACCTGTTTTAGGCCCCGGGGGTTGAAATTTGGAAGAAAAATGGGAAAAAAAATTTTTTGGGGAAATTATAAAGGAAAAATTTTGGAAGTAGTGGAAAAGAAACCCTTCGTAGAAGACTGAAATAATGGAAAAATATATTTTAAATTTCAAAAAACCCCTTTAAAATTTAAAAAAAAATCGGCTTAAAAACGTAATTGTAAATTTTTTAAATTTTTAAAAAATTTTTATTATATTTTAAACTCTGTACAATTCTAAAAAAAAAAAAATATTTTATTTAAATTTTTTTAAAAGGTTCATTTTGGGATACTGTTTGTTAAAGAAACTGTAAAAGTACCACCCCCCATTGCCCAAAGTCACTCCCAAAAATTTTTTTGCTTTTAGGGGTACACCAGTTTTTTGTGTTGGCACTTTTATCAAAAAAAGGTATTATATAATTCTAAAAGTCTCCCACGTCCCTTTGGGTAAATTGTTAAATATAATTGGGGAATTTTTTGACATTTGACATCAATACAAAGGGTTTTAATTTAAACCCAAATGTTAAAATTTAAAAAATAATATCGCCTAATTAACTTAAATTTCACGTGGAAACTAATTTATTTAAATTGGTATATTATAATTTCCACGCTATATAAATTTTTTTAAAAAGGGCCCCCAAACCTAAAAGTTTGATACCTATTGAAAGGCATTCTTAAGTAATTGCTTTAAAACCAACAGTTCCATGTATTTTTTTTTAAAGATGTTGGTAAAATGTTAAATTTGTTCGTACTCAGTGTTACCTGGAATCATCGCTTTAATTTTTGAAGTTTTTAAACAAAGGGGGCTTCCTGATTATCGAATGATATATAAATATTTTCTTTGAGGTAGTAGGTTGGAGACAACCCAGGGGGTTTCTAAGTCCTGTGGGGTGGGTTTGGGAGACATCAACCACCCAGGGGGTTACCACCGTCCTGTGGTAGTAGGGTTTGGGAACCCTCAACCCACCCAGGGGGTTACTACCCCCCCTGTGGTAGTAGGTTGGGAGACATCAACCACCCAGGGGGTTTCTACCGTCCTTTGGGAGTAGGTTGGTAACCCTCAACCACCCAGGGGGTTTTACCATCCTGTGGGAGTAGGTTGGAGAAGTAACCCCAGGGGGGTACTACCGTCCTGTGGTAGTAGGTTTGGGAGACATTTTAACCACCCAGGGGGGTACTTCCTGTGGAATAAGGGTTTGGTTGGTAGACACCCAAACCCCCCGGGGGGTACTACCGTCCTTGGGTAGGTTGGTAGACAGCAACCACCCTGGGAGGGACTACCGTCCCGTGGTAGTAGGTTGGTAGACATCAACTTTGGGGGGGTTTTCTCCGTCCTGTGGTGGGGGTTGGAGACAGCAACCCCCCCAGGGGGGACTTTCCATCCTGTGGTAGTAGGTTGGTAGACATCAACCACCCAGGGATCTACCGTCCTTTGGGAGTAGGTTGGGACATCAACCACCCAGGGGGGTACTACCGTCCTTGGGAGTAGGTTGGTAGACATCAACCACCCAGGGAGGAAAATACCGTCCTGTGGGTGGTTTGGGAGATATCAACAACCCTGGGAGGTACTCCGTCCCCGTGGGGTGGTTGGTAGACAGCAACCCCCAGGGGTTTTCTGGGGCCTGTGGTAGAGGTTGGGGGAGACATCAACCACCCAGGGGGTTACTACCCCCCCTTTGGGAGTAGGTTGGTAGACAACCACCCAGGGGGGTACTACCGTCCCGTGGTGTTGGGGGAAAATCAACCCCCAGGAGTCACCGTCCTGTGGTAGTAGGTTGGTAGACAACCAACCAGGGAGGTACTAATCCTGTTGTAGTCGGTTGGTGAAACCAAAAACCCAGGGGTTACTACCGTCCCGTGGTAGTCGGTTTAGACCAACCCCAGGGGGTTTACCTCCCGGGGGTAGTCGGGTTTTTTGGCAAAACCCAGGGAGGTACTCCGTCCTTTTGGTTGTGGGTTGGGGAACAACCACCAAAGGGGGACTACCTCCTGTGGAAAAGGGGGGGTAAATAACCCTAAAAGTACTACCGTCCTGTGGTAGTAGGGGTTGGGAAAACAGAACCACCCAGGGGGGGACACGTCCGTGGTAGAGGTTGGAGACAACCCAAACCCCCCAGGGGGGGTACTCTTTCCCGTGGTAGAGGGTTTGGGGGGCAACCACCAAGGGGGATACTACCCTCCTTTGGGAATGGGTTTAACACAAACCACCCAGGGGGGTACTACCGTCCTTTGGGGAAATAGGTTGGTGGGCAGCAACCACCCCGGGGGGTACTACCGTCCTGTGGTAGTAGGTTGGTAGACAGCAAACCCAGGGGGAACACCCCTGTGGTGAAGGTTTGGGGCAGCCACCCAAAGGGACTCCCTCCTATGGTAGTAGGTTGGAGGAACCCTTCAGGGGGATACTAACCTGTGGTAGTAGGTTGGTAAACAGCAGCCACCCAGGGGGGTACTTTCCATCCTATGGGTAGGTTGGTAGACAGCAACCACCCAGGGGGGTACTACCATCCTATGGTAGTAGGTTGGTAGACAGAAACCCCCCAGGAAGGTACTCCATCCCATGGTAGTAGGTTGGTAGACAACAACCACCCAGGAAGGTACTACCATCCTATGGTAGGAAAGGGTTTGGGAGACAGAAAAACCCCCCAGGAGGTACTACCATCCTATGGATTAGGTTGGGGAACAACAACCACCCAGGATGGACACCATCCCATGGTAGTAGGTTTGAGAAGAAACCACCCGGGAAATAACCGTCCTGTGGAGAGGTTGGTGACAACAACCACTCCCCGGGAAATTTCTACCGTCCTGTGGTAAAAAAAGGGTTTGGGAGAAAACCACCCCGGGAGGGTACTACCGTCCTGTGGTAGTAGGTTGGTAGACAGAAAAACCCCCCAGGAAATACTACCGTCCTGTGGGAGTAAGGGTTTTTAGACAGCAACCACCCAGGGGGGGTCACCCTCCTGTGGTAGTAGGTTTTGGGAGACAGCAACCACCCAGGGGGGTACCACCGTCCCAAGTGAGGGAAAACGGAAGCCTGTAATTGTTTTGAAAGATGGTAGGATAACTAAAGTTAAAAAAGAAAATGATTGTTTTTTTTTTGGGGGCCAACCCGCCTCGGTCCCCCGCCTGGGTGGCCCCCCCGTTTCCCTTTGGGTAGGGCCCGGTGCATTGAAAGAAGATAAAATTTTCACAGTCACCAAAATTTTAAATTAAACCAGTCGGGACAAACCCCAAAAGTAACAGTGCGATTCTTGTAATTCAACAGAGCACATTAGAAAATAAAAGTCGGGAATCAGAAGAGGCTTTTTCCCAGTTATCAAACGAATTGCATCGATTACAAGTCTTTTTTAATTTTTTTGAACCAAATTTTTGCACCTACACAAGCTAAGTTTATTAAGTATAAAGATGTTTAGTAAATTAAATTTTGGGAAATTTATTCAAAAAAGGTAAATAAATATAAAGTCTTTAAAAGGGAAAAAACCAGTTTTTTTTTATCATTAAATTGACAGTTTTTTTAACGGGTTTTCCCTGGGCAAGTTAGAATACATAGGAACATAAGATAGAAACACTGCAGTAGGCCTATCTACCTAGTCCCCCCAATGAAAAAGGTTTTGGGTAACGCTATTAACTTCCACGTGCCCCACTCCCCCAAACCCCTTCTCGGGGATTTTTCCCTCCCTAAGCTCCCCAAGGTTTTTAAATCAATGCCCATTATGATCCATTATTGAAATTCCCTTTTTTAAAAAAACCAAACAGAAGAGGCTTTGAAATATATCGAACTAGGTTCAGGAAAATTTGGGGGGGGCTCTATAACCTTTTAACAGTCACGTGATCCTTTCTGGGACAGTGAACCCAGAAAAAAATTTAAACCGATTGGATAATACTTTTGGGGAAAGTTTAGAAATAAAAAAAATGAGGCGTAACTTAATTCCCCCTTGAGGACACATAAAAAGTCTGGGCACACGGGGTTTTTTGGGCACAAGACATTGTAATGGACCTTTGTGTGCCTAGACATGTCTGGAGTGGCCCCGAGACATGTCTGAGACGGGCCCGAGACATGCCTGGGGATCAACTTGTAGACTTTTGTAATCTGCAAGACCTGCTTGAGGGGAACTATTTTTTTTGAATACTATCTGTTTTTTGCCCCGACTCCGATTTTATGCTGTCAGTACTCATTGTGTGTGATGACTGTACACAGTGTCTGATGTACCATTTGTGTGATGCGTATGGGGTCCCGGGGTCACTTAACACCCTGATGTAAAGTGGATGTAAAATCACTCCCTTCATCATCACTACCACCCACCACCGTCACTCATCACTACCACCAACTACCATCCTCCAAATACCACCCCCCACCATTACTCATCACAACCACCCACCACCATCCTCATCACTACCACCCACCACCATCCTCATCACCAGTACCCACTACTAAAACCCATCCAAAACCACCCCACCAATATCACCATCACCACCCCCACCACCCCCTCACTACCACCCCCTTCCATCACTCATCACCCCCTACTATAAATCAGACACATATGCAACCGGGTATCTTTTTGAGGAAACGTTTCCCCCACGGGGGCTTCATCAGTCCAAAAAAAGTAGA
>WNWK01022535.1:0-32384 GCA_009830355.1 Cherax destructor
TTGTATCCAACTTTGGTTACTCCGTATCTCTAGCAAGCACAAAGATATTGTTTTTTGTTGGGTCCCTGGTCATGTTGACGTACAGGGCAATGAACAAGCAGACACTGCTGCGCAGTCAGCAGTACATGACCTTCCAGTTTCATATAGAGGTGTTCCTTTTACGGACTATTTTGCAGTCATTGCTACCCTCCTTCGCACCCGTTGGCAACAATGCTGGTCTGACCTGCTAAATAACAAACTTCATTCTATTAAACCGAATTTAGGTTTCTGGCCTTCTTCTTGTCACCAATTTCGAGGTTGGGAGACTACACACTCCCGTCTTTGCATTGGCTACACTCGTCTTACGCACGGGTATCTCATGGAGAGGCTCCCTGCCCCTCTCTGTGAGCATTGTCAGGTTCCAGTGTCTGTTAGACATATTCTGTTGGACTGTCCACTTTATCAACGAGCACGCAGAATTTACCTCCAACGGCGTCTTCGCTCTGCGGCCCTTTCTTTACCTTCGTTGACTTTTTGAAAGAAACTGACTTACTACACAAACTCTAAAGATTATACCTCTAGCACCTCCCTCAGTCCCTTCTACCTCGATCTCTTGCTACCCTCTATCCCTGCACTACCCACTGTCCTGCTGCACTCCATACCCTACTAATCATCCATCTCCCGCTTACAATCCATTCTCCCTGCATCCTGTCCTGCCCCACCGCGCTGTATAACCCTTGTGGTTTAGCGCTTTTTTGATTATAATAATAATAATAAAAATAATAATACAATGCATACTGCCAGGCACATCATCTAAAGGGGACAAGAAGACACAGACCAACCAGACTATGGGAAACAAAAGAGGGGAGCCACAACCCCTCCAGGGACAGTTTTTTTTTTTTTAGGGCTAGGAGGAAAAAAAAGACTGGCAAGAAGTGACAATAATCCTACACCAACTGAAAACACTTCTAGAGCAGAGGCACGGGCATTGGCCTCCACTCCAGAACAAGAGATATTAAAGCCAGCAAATAAAACCCCCCTAAATTCCACCAATATAACGACATTTGTCTTTGCAAACATACAGGGTCTAAAGCCATCAAAAAATTCTTTACATCAAGGGACTGCTCATGGAGTCAAATGCAATGTTTGCAGCATTCACAGAGACCCACATAAAGGATCATTATGACAACAAAATATGGATCCCAGGTTATAATCTATTCAGATAAGACAGACTAAACAGGCAACAAGGGAGGGTTGGCCTGTATGTCACAGAGTTGCTCATTTGCTCAGAACTACTAAACACCTCAAATGATGTAGTTGAAGTTTTGGCAGTAAAGATTGAAAACCAAAACCTTGTCATTGTGGTGGTATACAAGCCTCCAGATGCAACTTTCCAGCAATTCCAGGAGCAGCTTTTGAAAATTGACCACTGTCTAGAAAATCTCCCAACTCCTGCCTCAAACATCTTACTACTAGGAGATTTCAACTTGAGACACCTAAAATGGAGGAGTATAGCAAACAGTGTTTTAGCAGAGATCACCCCAGGAGGCAGCGCAGATGAAAATTCACACACACACGAACTATTAAATCTCTGCACCAAATTCACCTTAACCCAGCAAATATTAGAGCCTACAAGACTAGAAAATATGCTGGACCTCATCTTCACTAACAACAACGATCTGATACGTAATATAACCGTATCAAAGACAATACACTCAGATCACAACATAATAAAGGTACAGACATGTATGCACAGGGCTCCTGACCAGCAAAATGTGATCAGTCATGAAGGTCTCTTCACAAAATTCAATTTTAATAGCAAAAACATACAATGGGATCAAGTCAACCATGTCCTAAATGAAACAAGCTGGGAAGATATCCTAAACAACACAGATCCAAACATTTGCCTAAAAAAAATGAACTCTGCGGTTCTTGAGATTGCTCAAGACACATTCCATTAAGAAATAGAAAGAGAAGATGTAAACTAGAAAGAGAGAGAGAGAGAGAGAGACGCTCCCTATACAGACGAAGGCGAAGAGTCACAGAGCTGCTGAGAGGGGCCAATACAGTGGTACCCCGGTTTACGATATTTTTTCATTCCAGAATGCTGTTCAAGTGCCATTACCAAACGAATTTATCTCCTTAAGAAATGTTGTAAAATAGACTAGTCCTTTTAGACCCCCAAAATTACACTTACAAAAGCATTTAAAAAAATAAACTTACATAAAAGGGTGAGTTTGGGGACCATCGTAAACCGGGGTACCACTGTATGTGTATCTGAAATACGAAGAGAGGCACTGGTCAATGAAATTGCAAATATGGAACTTATGCTGAAGGAATCTTACAGGAGACAAGAATCACAGGAAGAACTAAAAGCCATAAAGGAAATTGAAAAACAAAAACAAAATACTTCTTCTCTTATGCCAAATCTAAGGGAAAAACAACATCCAGTGTTGGGCCCCTGCTTAGGTGGGATGGGACATACACAGATAACAGCCAAGAAATGAGTGAGATATTAAAGTCCCAGTGCGACTCAGTGTTCAGCGAGCCGCTGCCCAGACTAAGGGTTGACAATCTAAATGAATTCTTTATGAACGAAACCCAAAATTTGGTCATCTCAAAAATCTAGGATATTATCCTAACTCCACAAGACTTTGAAAAGGCAATACAAATGACATGCCCATGCACTCTGCCCCAGGCCCAGACTCATGGAACTCCGTGTTCATCAAGACTTGCAAGAAGCCCCTATCGCGTGCCTTCAGCATTCTATGGAGAGGGAGCATGGACACAGGGGTCATCCCACACACACTAAAAACAACAGACATTGCCCCACTCCACAAGGGTAGCAGTAAAGCAATTGCAAAGAACTACAGACTGATAGTACTAACATCCCATATCATAAAAATCTTTGAGAGGGTTCTAAGAAGCAAGATCGCCAACCACCTAGATACCCATCAGTTACACAACCCAGGGCAACATGGCTTTAGAGCAGGTCGCTCCTGCCTGTCCCTGCTCCTGGACCACTATGACAAGGTCCTGGATGTTGAGGATAAACAAAATACAGATGTAGTATACACAGACTTTGCAAAAGCTTTCGACAAATGTGACCATGGCGTAATAGCACACAAAATGCGTGATAAAGGAATAACAGGAGAAGTTGGTAGAGGGATCTATAACTTCCTGACAAATAGAACTCAAAGAGTAATAGTAAGCAGTAAAGTCCCAGGCAGCCACGGTGAAAAGGTCTGTTCCACAAGGCACAGTACTCGCTCCCATTCTATTCCTCATCCTCATTTCTGACATAGACAGAGATGTAAGCCATAGCTCCGTGTCTTCCTTTGCGGATGACACCCGGATAGCCATGGCAGTGATCTCCACCGAAGCCACTGTAAGACTCCAAGCGGACATCAACCAAATCTTCAAATGGGCCACTCAAAACAATATGAAGTTCAGCGAGGAGAAATTTCAACTACTCAGATATGAAAAACCTAAGGAAATAAAAAATGTGTTAGGGTATACGACAAATTCTAACCATACAATAAAGCGAAAAAGAAATGTGAAGGACCTGGGAGTGATAATGTCAGAGGATCTCGCCTTCAAAGACCACAACAATGTATCTACCTCATCGGCTAGGAAAATGATAGGATGGATAATGAGAACCTCCAAAACTAGGGATGCCAAGCCTATGATGACACTCTTCAAATCGCTTGTTCTCTCTAGGCTGGAATACTTCTGTACACTAACAGCCCCCTTCAAGGCTGGCAACATTGCAGACCTGGAGAGCGTACAAAGAACTTTCATAGCACACGTAAGAACAATAAAGCACCTAAATTACTGGGAACAGTTGAAGGTCCTTGATCTGTATTCCCTGGAACGTAGGCGAGAGAGATACATGATAATATACACTTGGAAGGTCCTGGAGGGATTGGTACCAAACCTGCACACGAAAATCACTCCCTATGAAAGCAAAAGACTCGGCAGGAGATGTAACATTTCCCCGATGAAAAGCAGGGGCGCCACGAGTACATTGAGAGACAACACAAGAAGTGTCTGGGGCCCAAGACTGTTCAATTGCCTCCCAGCATACATAAGGGGGATTACCGATAGACCCCTGGCTGTCTTCAAGAAGGCACTGGACAGGCACCTAAAGTCAGTACCTGACCAGCCTGACAGTGGTTCGTACGTTAGTTTGCATGTGGCCGGCAGTAACAGCCTGGTTGATCAGACCCTGATTCACCATGAGGCCTGGTCTCAGACCGAGCCGCGGGGGTGTTGACCCCCGAAACCCTCTCCAGGTAAACTCCAGGTATTCCTAAAGGACTCATTTCCATCTATATCTCTATGTTGTATATGTCATACTATAGACATACAGTGAACCCTCAGTTTTCGTTCACCTCCAAACTCGAACAATTATGTAAGTGTATTTTCGTAAGTGCTTTTGTAAGTGTATTTTTGGGGTCTGAAATGACTAATCTAATTTACATTTGTCCTTATGGGAACAAATTCGTTCGGTAATGGCATTCAAACAGCATTCTGGAAAGAATTTTCAACGAAAACCGAGGGTCCACTGTAGTCTATAAATTTTAAGATAAACTGTTAACATTCAAAGACAACTATGAAGTTAATCAGATGAAAGATTAGAAAGAGTTAAGTGTACAATCACAAGTGTATTCCTATGAGAATTATGCTTATTGTATGTATTGTATAACTAAAATTGCCTATAAATCCCTTTACAATTAATATTAACCCAGGCCATATAAAAACAACCTTTACCTTTGATACCTTTGATACCTTTGAAGAGTTTCGAGAGTTTCTCTACTCTCTGAGCCCGGCCATGGACCAGGCTCATCTGGTGCTTGCCTGGTCAACCAGGCTGTTGCTGCTGGAGGCCCGCTTCCCCACATAACTGTCACAGCCTGGTTGATCTGGCACCTGGTGAAGATACTTGTCCAGTTTCCTCTTGAAGGCTTCTACACTTGTTACGGCCATGTTTCGGATATCTTCTGGTAAGATGTTGAATAGTCTGGGACCCCGGATGTTGATATAGTGCCCTCTTATTGTCCCCACTGCACCCCTGCTCCTCACTGGGTTTATTTTACACTTCCTCCCATATCTCACTCCAGTATGTTGTTATGGCAGTGTGCAAATTTGGGACCAGGCCCTCTAGTACTTTCCAGGTACGTATATATTATCATGTATCTCTCTCTCCTCCGCTCCAGTGAGTACATGTTCAAGACTTGAAGCCGTTCCCAATAATTTATGTTTCACTGGCTCAGTGTGAGCTGTAAACGATCTCTATTTGTTCCAACTCTGATATTTTTCCTGCTTTGAACTGGGCCGTCAGCACTGAGCAATATTCTAAGTGAGAGAACACTAGCGATTTGAAGAGTGTCACCATCAGCATTATTTCCCTTGTGCTGAAAGTTCTCAATACCCATCTTGTCATCTTCCTGGCTGTTGTGATCTTTGTCTTGTTATGGCCTTTAAAAGAAAGATCAGCAGACATAATTATTCCCAAGTCCTTTTTGTGTTCCTTTCATTCTATTTGGTGACCCTCTTGAGTTTTGTAAATAGTGTTCCTTTTGAGTTCTTCATTCTTTCCATACCTAAGCAGCTGAAACTTATCACCATTGAACGTCATGTTGTTCTCGACTGTCCACTGGAAAACCCTGCTTATGTCTTCCTGTAATTTTTCAGTGTCCTCTGCCGTAGTGACTTTCATGCTTATTTTAGTGTCATCTGCAAATGATGATACAAAAGTGTGCCGGGTGTTTTTATCTATGTCTGCTATGAGGATGAGAAACAGCAGAGGTGCCAGGACAGTGCCTTGGGGCACTGAGGTTTTGACCTCGCTGATGCTGGATTTTGCCCTGTTCACTACTACTACAGTGGACCCCCGGTTAACGAAAAAACTTCATCCCAGAAGCCTGCTCAAGTGCCATTACCGAATGAATTTACTCCCTTAAGAAATAATGTCACGTAGGTTAGTCTATTTCAGACCCCCAAAAATACACTTCCACAAGCACTTACAATATTATACTTACATAATTGTATGATTTCCGGGGTGTTCGTTAACCGGGGGTCCACTGTATTTGTGTTCTTTGTGTTAGGAACTCAAAAATCCATCTGCCTACCTTCCCCGTAATGCCCATGGCCCTCATTTTGTGTGCTATCACTCCATGATCACATTTGTCAAACGCCTTTGCAAAATCTGTGTAAATCACATCTGCGTTTTGGTCGTCTTCCAATGTCTCCGTAATTCTGTCATAATGGTTCAACAGCTGTGACAGGCATGATCATCCTGCTCTAAAGTCATGCTGGTTCGGGTTATGTTGGTTGTGCTGGTCCATGAACTTTGTAATCTGCTGTCTCATCACTCTTTTGAAGATTTTTATGATGTGAGAAGTTAGGGCTACTGGTCTGTAATTTTTAGCTAGTGCTCTACTACCTCCCTTATGCAAAGGAGCTATGTCTGCACTCTTTAAGTCCTCCGGTATTTCACCTAGATCTAAGCTCTTTCTCCGAAGAACACTAATTGTACAGTAGGGCCCCGCTTTTCGGCGTTCCCTTCATACAGCGAGTTCAAATTGTGACCAAAACTTTTGTATACGGCGAGCGGTCTTTCAGATACGGCGCGCGCCACTTGGTTTGTTTACATTTTCCATGAGCACATCTCTCTATTATGTAATAATCACTCTTGGGCACATTAAATGTCCAATTTTACATCAAAATAGACATTTTCATTAATCCTTCTATGATATTTTCTTCAAAATTATACAAGAAACACATTACATAGCATATAAACATGCTGTTTATATACTATACAATAGGTGTGGTTGCCGGGTGGAGGGAAAACATTATGTAATACGTACTAATAATAATCACTCTTGGGCACATTAAATGTCTTATTTTTTGTTAATATAGACATTTTCATTAATCCATCTATGAAATTTTCTTCAAAATTATATAAGAAACACGTTACAAAGCATATAAACATGCTGTTTATGTGTTATGGAGGTGTGGTTGCCGGGCGGAGGGAAAACATTACGTAATACTAATAATAATCACTCTTGGACACATTAAATGTCGTATTTTACGTTAATATAGACATTTTTATTAATTCATCTATATTTTCTTCAAAATTATTTAAAAAAAACGTTACATAGCATATAAACATGATACGTACATACACCCACAGAATAAAAATTGACAAATATGAGATTTGTTTACCAAGCGACTTTGTAGGAGTGTCGGAAGAATTACGTTTTCTCTAGCCAAACACTGAGGGATAACTGTAGAAAATATTCCTTTCATATGCCTTCACTCTATATATAGCTATTCACGACCCTTGTGGGTTTAGCGCTTCTTTTTATTATGATACAGTAATAATAATAATGATAATAATAATAATAATACATACTAATATCATTAACTCTAAAAATAGTGTGTTGCATGAGAATGAGTGTCTTGCTGTTCGTTTATTCTGTACTAACTTGTACGTACAACTTGTACACAATGTAAGAGTATTTGTATTGTGAGGTAATTATTATTATAATAAAAAAAATTATTTTGAGGTAAAAGTTTCATAAACTCTTACAAACCTATGTGAATGAACTAGAAGTGGACACGTATTAATCGCATTCATTTCGCCTGACCGAGTGATTGCCCACTACCTGTTCAGTTTGTTTTTACCTTGTCTGAACTCCGTATCTCGTTCTCTCTCTCGTTTACTCTTTTGTTAACTAGTTGGCTCTCATTGACTATGGCGTCTAAGCTTAGTTGTGATAAAAAGAGGAGTCGTAAGCCTCTTACTTTAACCCTTTCAGGGTCCAAGGCCATTTTTGGAAGGGGTGCACCAGTGTCCAAGAATTTAAAAAAAAAAAATTGCTTATTTTTTCTTATGAAGTGGTAGAGAATCTTTTTCTGAAGGTAATAAAACAAAAAGTACGAAATTTGATTGAAAAATGACAAAATTATGCTCTCGCGAATTTTAATGTGTCAGCGATATTTACGCATTGGCAATTTTGCCGACTTTGACTCCCATTTTAGGCCAATTTCATTATTCCAGTCGACCAAATTCTTAGTTATTTCATTAGTATTACTTCTATTCTATCGATTGAGCACAAGAAATCGCCCAGTCAACTGTTTCAACTACAAAAAAAAGTGATTGGAAATTGGTAATTTAGCCAATTTAACTCAAAGTTCAAAATATTCCAATTTCAAAATAGGGTGCAGAATAAACAATGCAGGCATTCCTGTCACTAAACTAACATTTCCTCTGTTCATTAGTTACGTTTTCAGTCTTTACAAATGAATTCCATTTTTATTTTTTATTCACATAATGAATTTTTATTCAAACCAAAAAATGGAAGATTTACTGTTATGTAATATTGTAATAATTGTACAAATAATATCACCACATTTGTGAACGTATATTAGACCCACCAGCTGGCGCGTATTAGATGTGTGAGGTCATTTGTTTACTCTTCAAAATCGGCAAAAATTTTACATTTCCGCTACTTTGAGCTCAGTTTCAAACCATTTCCAGTACTAAAACCAATCAAAATCATCTCTATATCTGTAACGTATCTTCCATTCTATCAAATGAGAAAAAGAAATCGCAAATACAACTATAAAAATTATACGAAAAAACACTGCAAAGTCGCTGTTTTAATCATTATGCACTGTGTGCCGCAGGATTTGTTTTATGTGGTGCACACTTACCACATAGATGTATTCTCTCCTATCTAGGCCCAAATTTACCGCTCAAAGCTTATCAGAGTGAGCTGAGCTCATGACGTAGACCTATGGTTTGGACCCAGAACTCAAAGCCGTAGAACTACGGCACGGACCCTGAAAGGGTTAAGTGTCAAGGTAGAAATGATTAAACTGAGTGAACTGACTTTTTTTTGGGCTATTCTAGGTTCTCTACGCATATTCTGCTATGTATGATAATCTATGTAACTGTATTTGTGTATACCTGAATAAACTTACTAACAAGGTACGTGTATATGTTGATTGCTGAGATAGCTATCAAATACAGATACATATAGCAGCATGTGTAGAGAAGCCAGGATAACCCAAGAGTGTCAGCTAACACTCTTGCTAGGAGCTAATGCTACTGGGGATTGCAAGTTAAAACCTATGATAATTTATCACTCAGAGAATCCTAGGACCCTAAAGAACTATGCAAAAGGTAGCCTTCCTGTTTATTATAAATCCAATTCGAAAGCTTGGATGACTACTGATCTTTTCATAAATTGGTTCACAGACTATTTTAAGCCTACAGTTGAGGCTTACTGCAAGGAAAAGAAAATTCCTTTTAATGTTTTACTTGTTTTAGACAATACTCTGCCACTCACCTCTCACACATAATGTTAACCCTTTGACTGTCGGAGACCCCATTCTGAAACTGTCATTCTATGTCGCAAAATTTTGGAAAACATTCCCGATGGTAATGACACCAAAAGTACAAAATTTGATGGAAAACTTATGGAATTATGCTCTCGCAAAATTAGCGATGTGGGCAATATATACGCATCAGCGATTTCACCGACTTTGAGCCCTATTTTCGTCCAATTCCATTGTTATAGTCGACCAAACTCATAGCAATTTCTTTAGAACTCTATTTGTTCTATCGATTGAGTACAAGAAGCCACCAATTTACCGATTTCAACTACCCAATAAAGTGGTCAGAAATTGGCAATTTGGCCAATTTCATGCAAAATAAAAAAGATGTCATTTTCAAAATAGGGTCCAGAATAAACAATGCAGACATTCCTGGCACTAAAATAAAATTTTCTCTGTTCATTAGTCATGTCTTTAGGCCCCTCTTATATTACTCTTGCTTTCTATTTTGATTTTTTATTCACACAAAAAATAGAAGATTTACTGTTACGCAGACTACTGCATTATTGTAAAAATGGTATAAATAATATCAGTGCACTTGTGTAACAATATTACACTCGCCAGTTGATGTGTATTGGATGAATGTCGTGATTTGTGTACTCTTGAACATTGGCAAAAATCGAACATTTCCACTACTTTGAGCTCAATTTCAAGGTCATTTTCATAATGAAACTAATCAAAATCATCTCTATTTCTGTAACATGTTTTCCATTCTATCAAATGAGACAAAGAAAAGGAGAATACAACCATAAATACTATACGAAAATACACCTCAAAGTCGGCGTTTTAATCCAAAAACACAGTCGGAGTTTTTTTTTTCTCATTATGCACTGCCTGTTGCAGGATTTTTTTTACACAGAGCACACTGACCACACAGACCCATTCTCTCATATGTGGGCCTACCAGCTTTCTCCCGCTTGATTTGAAGCCGCTAGAATTTTTGAGTATACGTATATACGTCCGAAACACTGGCTCGTAAGACGTATATATACGACCAAAACAGTCAAAGGGTTAATACTTTAAGGTAAGTAATAAGTGTACTCTGTGTGTATCTTACTTTTTATTGTGTTTTTTAATGCCTAGTGCTATTGTTAACTTAATATAAGTTAGTGTAAGCTTGTTGTCTGGCATTTATATGCATTTATAAGTGGAAAAAAATGGCGTTCTGCTTTTCGACAATGTCTGCTTTAAGGCACTAGCCTGGAACCTAACCTGCCATATAAGTGGGGCCCTACTGTATTAATATTTACATAAGAACATTAAATAAATTAGTAATGTTTTGAACTTGAAATCTGTTGAACATCTTTTTGAAAAAAATATATGGATCTCTTTTTTTTTTAATATAGGGGCCCTTTGGTGCACAAAAGTAAGTAGAGTTCTGGAACAGGATCCAGGAGAGGGGATCCTGCATGTGCTATAACCACTGCAATCTTTTTTAGCACTCTATAAGAAATTAAACACTGAAGACAATCCTACTCTGCTTCAGTAACTACATAATAACGGATAATCATCTATTTTTTTCCCTTCCCTCTCCTTTTTTTCCTCTAGTACTACATGCTGACATTTCATTTCAGTTTAATGTTGCGAGATAGTGCAGAACTACTATGATGGAGCTGAGTCATAGCCTGACCCTCAATGAGGAGGCACTCCAACAACTGCCACCTGCAAAGCGGCCAATTTTCATATTTGAATGGCTTCGATTCTTGGACAAAGTTCTTGAAGCTGCAAACAAGGTTAGAATTTGACTTTACTAAATGTACTGTTTATTACCGGCTGTAAGTCATATTTTTTCCCTAACTGAATGTGCTTAGAGTAGTCCTATTCAGATTCAACATTTCTCTTGTATATCCAACATATTTTTAAAGCTACATAAAGCTTTAGGTTCAGTGATCAAAGGCAAGCCAGTAGGCAGGCAGGCAAGTAGGCATATGAGAAAAATCTCCCTAGCATGGGTCAGTAGGCTTACTGCTGAGCTCATAGGATATGAAAACGCTGCATGTATTAACTACTAATGGAAAAAAAAATTACTCCAATTTTTGAGGCCTGAAAATATAACCCCTGTATCATATGGCAGGGGGTTATATTTTCAGGCTTCTGATTGAGATAAAAGTATATTATGGCCTAGTGCAACTGATAATGATGATAATTTTTATTTCATTGCAAGTTTACATCGAGATTTTGTAATTACAATCATGAACTGAAGTGCAAGGAGAGCTACTAACATGCCATGGCATTAAGGGCAGCTTAATCTAATGGCTTATAGACTATGTACTTAATACTAGAGAATTTGATTGAGTTTGTTTTAGTTAAAACATTAGATTGTAACAGTTAATAAATTTGTTCAAATTACAATATGTGAGGATATTACATTGTAACAAGTGTTTTGTAGGATGGTTTTATATAATAGTAAAAATTGAAATTAAATTATAGGAAAATAACAGTGAGCATTGTTGAAAGTAATTTTCAGTATGAGTATTTAGTTTACAGTATGAGTATTTACTTTAGGGTGAGTAGGTGGTTTTTGAGAAGAGTCTTAAATTGATGTTCAGACAAGGTTATTTTAGTATTTACTGGTAATGAATTCCAGATTCTGGGGCCCTTTATGTGCATAGAATTTTTACATAGGGTGATATGGACACGGGGTGTATCAAAAAGTGATCTGTGTCTTGTGTTATGGTCATGGGTGCTATTAAAGTTGGTGAGGAGAATTTTGAGCTGAGGGTTTATATTAGAGTGTAGAGTTCTATGTATGTAGTAGGCACAAGAATAAGTGTGAATGTTCTTTACGGTGAGTAGTTTTAGGCTTTTGAATATTGGTGGAGTATGCTGTCTAGAGTGGGAATTTGTTATAATTCTGACTGCAGGCTTTTGCTGGGTTATGAGTGGTCTAAGGTGATTTAATGTTGTTGATCCCCATGCACAAATTCCATAGGTGAGATAAGGGTAGATGAGTGAATGATATAGTGCAAGGAGAGCTGATTGAGGCACATAGTAGCATATCTTTGATAGTATGCCTACTGTCTTTGAGATTTTCTTGGAAATTTGTTGTATGTGTGTTTGAAATTTTAGGCTACTGTCAATGTGGATTCCTAGGAACTTTCCCACTGTGAGTCTTGTGATGGGTGAACCATGGAGTGTTATGTTAAGTGGAACATTTGTGGCTCTGTTTCCGAACGGAATGAAGTAGGTCTTGTTAGTACTGTATTGAGAGTAAGCTTATTAGTCGTCATCCAGGTTGATATTTTCTGTAATTCAGCATTTACAATGTTGGCCAGTATGACTGGATTTGGGTGAGAGAAGACATATGTTGTGTCATCTGCAAACAATACGGGTTTGAGTAGTTGTGATGCATTCGGTAGGTCATTGATGTAAATGAGGAATAGGAGTGGTCCCAGGACACTTCCTTGTGGGACTCCGACTGTAATTTGTTGTGTGGAAGAGTTCGCTCCATTTGTGTACATGTATTGGCTTCTGTTACTGAGGTATGACTTTAGGTAGTTGAGTGAGTGCCCTCTTATACCATAGTGTGCTAATTTTGTGAGCAGTAAATCATGGTCGACTGTATCAAAAGCTTTGTGTAAATCAATGAAGATTCCCAGTGGGACTTCTTTCTTCTCAAGTGTGGTGTATATTAGCTCTAGCATGTGTATAGTAGCATCATTTGTGCTCTTGTTGGTCCTGAATCCAAACTGACAGGGGTTGAGTACTCATGGATAGTAATATATGGTACATGTATAAATTTTTATTTAGTTTTCAGTACTGTTATATCAAGTAATGAAGCCTTTGTATAAACTATTCTGCATAGTTCAATTTTTTGCAAATACTACAATTGGAAAAAAGTGCATCCAAAATTGAATGTCATGGACACGTGTAAACAGAGCAGTGTGTGAAAAATCGGTGTATGAACTTATCACCTAAAATCCACCCTCATATTTATCGTGTATGTGTATGTATGTACAGTGGACCCTCGGTTTACGTTGAATTTTTTTTCCAGAAAGCTGTTCGAGTGCCGTTACCGAACGAATTTGTTTCCATAAGGACAAATGTAAATTAGATTAGTCGTTTCAGACCCCCAAAAATACACTTACAAAAGCTCTTACAAAAATACACTTGCATAATTGTTCGAGTTTTAATTTGAACGAAATCCGAGGGTCCACTGTATGTGTATATGTATGTGTATCAATTTGTATGTATGCATATGTATGTATGTATGTGTATGTATATGTATGTATATGTATGTATGTGTATGTATATGTATGTATGCATGTTTTACATGCATGCATATGTATGTATGTGTAATATATATGTATCTGAATATGTTTTTACTGATAATTAAAACAGCATCATCAAATATTTTGTTAAACATTTTGTGGATTTGATGTAGAAGGTAACTTATTCACACTTGCTTTTTTTTTATCCTCATGACATAGATATGTTGAGAACCTTTTTTTTTTTTAACAGGGAACTTTGAATTACAGTACAATATATTGTCATAAAAGAATAATCTTTTATGTTTTTCATAATTAAAACATTGCTTTTCCTTATAGTCAGACATCAAAGGATGTCAGAAACAGTTGGTAGCTCAGCTGGTGGGGCAGATGAATGAGTCTCCTGGACCACCAACACGGAAATTAGTGGCACGGTGCTTAGCAACTCTTTTTAGTGTTGGGGACACTTTCCTTCTGTTTGATACTATCAACAAATGCAATGATGTGCTCAAGAATAAAGATGACTCCCCAAGCTACCTGCCGACAAGACTGTAAGCTATGTGTCTTGCATTTCTTTCATATTCCCAGTATAATATTTAAGTGTTAGTGTGTGTGCATTGTGTATACAAGGGGTTGAAAACTTGTTTGTTACAGTAGTACAGTATTGGAGCAAATGGGGTTACACTAGTTTTGGGTAATTTTTGCTATGTTTAAATAATAGATATTGTATATAGAAATTTATTGTACTATGTACAGTAGGGCCCCACTTTTCGGCATTCCGTTCATACGGCGAGTTCAAATTATGACCAAAACTTTTGTATACGGCAAGCTGTCTTTCAGATACGGCACGCGCCACCCGGTTTGTTTACATTTTCCGTGAGAACATCTCTCTATTATGTAATACTGTAATCACTATTGGGCACATTAAATGTCCAATTTTACGTCAATATAGACATTTTCATTGATCCATCTGATATTTTCTTCAAATTTATATAAGAAACACATTACATAGCATATAAACATGCTGTTTATATGCTATTTTTATATGCTACGTAAGTGTGGTTGCCAGGCGGAGGGAAAACATTACGTAATACTAATAATAATCACTCTTGGGCACATTAAATGTCTTATTTTACGTTAATATAGACATTTTCATTAATCCATCTATGATATTTTCTTCAAAATTATATAAGAAACACGTTACAAAGCATATAAACATGCTGTTTATAAGCTATTGTGTTGCCGGGCAAAGGGAAAACATTACATAATACTAATAATAATCACTCTTGGGCACATTAAATGTCTTATTTTATGTTAATATAGACATTTTCATTAATACATCTATGATATTTTCTTCAGAATTATATAAGAAACACGTTACAAAGCATATAAACATGCTGTTTATATGCTATGGTGTTGCCGGGCGTAGGGAAAACATTACGTAATACTAATAATAATCACTCTTGGGCACATTAAATGTCTTATTTTACGTTAATATAGACATTTTCATTAATCTATGATATTTTCTTCAAAATTATTTAAAAAATACGTTACATAGCATATAAACATGATACTACATACACCCACCAAATAAAAATTGAGAAATATGAGATTTGTTTACCAAGCGATTTCGTAGGAGTGCCGGAAGAATTACGTTTTCTCTAGTCAAACACTGAGGGATAACTGTAGAAAAATATTCCTTTCATATGCCTTCACTCTATATATGGCTATTCACGACCCTTGTGGGTTTAGCGCTTCTTTTTTATTATGATAATAATAATAATACTATCATTAACTTTAAAAATAGTGTGTTGCATGAGAATGGGAGTGTTGCTGTTTGTTTATTCTGTACTAACTTGTACAACTTTTACACAATGTAAGAGTATTTGTATTGTGAGGTAATTATTATTACACAGTACAAAAAAAAAATTATTTTGAGGTAAAAGTTTCACAAACTCTTACAAACGTATGTGAATGAACTAAAAGTGGACACGTATTAACCCTTAAACTGTCCAAACGTAGATATACGTTCGCGTGCGTACTGCCCCGAACGTAGATCTACGTTTTTTTTCAAATGCTTTTAACCTTGCCACGATAAGCCTGAGTTGCCTAGAGATTAGAGAATGGGTCTGTGCACTCATTGTGTGCAGTATTACAACATGTGGGAATGACAAACAAAATGCACTCTTCATTTTAAAGAAAAAGAACAATTTATTTTTTTCTCAAAATATTCGGTCAGCTACGCACGTGAACGTATATCTACGTTTGGACAGTTTAAGGGTTAATCGCATTCATTTCGCCTGACCGAGTGATCGCCCACTACCTGTTCAGTTTGTTTTTTTACCTTGTCTGAACTCTGTATCTCGTTCTCTCTCTCGTTTACTCTTTCGTTAACTAGTTGGCTCTCATTGACTATGGCGTCTAAGCTTAGTTGTGATAAAAAGAGGAGTCGTAAGCCTCTTACTTTAAGTGCCAAGTTAGAAATGATTAAACTGAGTGAACTGACTTTTTTGGGTTATCCTAAAATACAGTTACATATAGCAGCATATGTGTAGAGAACCCAGATAACCCAAGAGTGTCAGCTAACACTCTTGCTAGGAGCTAATGCTGCTGGGGATTGCAAGTTAAAACCTATGATAATTTATAACTCAGAGAATCCTAGGGCCCTAAAGAACTATGCAAAAGGTAGCCTCCCTGTTTATTATAAATCCAATTCGAAAGCTTGGATGACTACTGATCTTTTCATAAATTGGTTCACAGACTATTTTAAGCCTACAGTTGAGACTTACTGCAAGGAAAAGAAAATTCCTTTTAATGTTTTACTTGTTTTAGACAATACTCTGCCACTCACCTCTCACACATCAATGTTAATACTTTAAGGTAAGTAATAAGTGTACTCTGTGTGTATCTTACTTTTTATTGTGTTTTTTAATGTTTAGTGATATTGCTAACTTAATATAAGTTAGAAGTGGAAATAAATGGCGTTCTGCTTTTCGGCAATGTCTGCTTTAAGGCACTAGCCTGGAACCTAACCTGCCATATAAGTGGGGCCCTACTGTATATGTTTGACAAAAAATGATCAGTAGTCAGTTAATTCCAGTGTAATATTTTATCATTTTTTTTTCTTTAAATATGAAAGGCATAATTTTGGTCTTCAAGGAAAGTTATCATTTTAATCAAAAGTTTGCTGGTTAATTTTCTCAGAATTTGAAGTATTTACTAGTATTGCTTTTTATCTTCTATTGTATTCACAGTGCTGCAGTTACATGTATTGGAGCAATGTATGAAAAACTTGGACGCATGATGGGACGCTCTTATGAAGAGACCGTGCAGATCTTAATCAAGGCTTTACGGAATGCAGAATCTCAGCTGAGAATTGAAATAATGATGACCCTGGAGAAGATAACTGCTGGCATGGGGTCAGCTGCAGGAAATGTACACAAAGATATATATAAGGCAGCCAAGATGGGGCTTACAGATCGTGCTTTGCCTGTGAGATGTGCATCTGCACTTGTAAGGGCTCTTATGTTTGTGTAAAGCCTTTTTTTAATTTTGATATACATTATGAGAAATAGACAAAATATTTCATTGTATTTCATTATTACATGCCGTACTGTCTATATGCAGTAATATGGTATTGCATGTATTTTTTTTCAATTATTAATCAAATATTGGAAATATGTACATGTACTTATATTAGATAAAAATATCCATATACTTCACATGGTCATTTTCTCTCATATTTCTTTAAGATGAGCAGTTTAGTACAGTACGGTATATTGTACTTTACCCTTTGAGGGTCTGTCCCGTAGTTCTACGCCTTGTCCACAGGATCCAAGAATTTAAAAAAAAAAATTATTTTTTTCTTATGAAGTGGTAGAGAATCTTTTTCTGAAAGTAATAAAACAAAAGTATGAAAATTGACGAAATTATGCTATCGCAAATTTTGCTGCATCAGTGATATTTACACATCAGCAATTTTGCCTACTTTGACTCCTGTTTTAGGCCAATTATGTTATGCCAGTTGAAAAGATTCTTAGCTATTTCGCTATTATCACTTTTTTTTTTTGATTGAGCACAAGAAATTGCCCAATCGTCTATTTCAACTACCCAATAAAGTTATCAGAAATTGGTAATTTGGCCAATTTCACACAGTTCAAAATATTCCCATTTCAAAATAGGGTCCAGAATAAACAATGCAGGTATTCCTGGCACTAAAATAGCATTTCCTCTGTTTATTAGTTACGTTTCCAGGCTTTACACATGAATTCCATTTTGATTTTTTTTTTTCACAATTTTTATTCACACCAAAAAATAGAAGATTTACTGTTATGCAGTACAGTGGACCCCCAGTTAACGGCCATAATTCGTTCCAGAATGCTGTTCGAGTGCCGTTACCGAACGAATTTGTTCCCATAAGAAATAATGTAAATTAGATTAGTCCTTTTAGACCCCCAAAAATACACTTAAACAAGCACTTACAAAAATACACTTACATAATTGTTCGAGTTTGGAGCAGTACTTAAACCGGGGGTCCACTGTATTGTATAAATAATATCACCACATTCGTCAATGCACATTAAATCCCCCCAACTGACGTGTATTGGACGAGTGATGTGATTTGTTTACTCTTGAACATACGTATTATGTACAGTGGACCCTCGCTTATCGGCCGTTCCTGTTATCGGCCAACTCGCTTATAGGCCAGTTTTTCGGCTTCCGGTTTCAGCCAGTTTTTCGCTTATCGGCTGTATTGGGACACGTCAACCCGCCGGCGACGCCACTTCCTCACGCGTATCACACTCAGTCTGCGTCTCTTGTTGAGTAAGGAATACTCTGCGTGACATAATAAACAATATTAATAACATAGAAACATGACATATACTCTAGAATGAATAAAATGTCACGAGTGGTGTTGTGTTGTTATTGTTATTGGGTATATAAGGGTCACTGAGAGCATAAGCCTTACATAGTGGTGGTGAAGGCGGCAGCAGAGGCGGCGGTGTTGTCAGTCACCCTATATACCTCAAACAAGAATTGAGGAGTTAATTTTCGTGTCGTCATTTTTCTATCGCTTAATCGCTTAACTTACTTGCTACACTGTTAATGCTACACTTTATCGCTGGCTGGCACTATAGCCTTTATCGACTCCTGCTGCTTTAGTATCGTACATTTCGTAGAATCACTGAAGAAGGCACATTCTCCCTCTCAGCCCTTTACCAAAGGGCTGGCACTCTGAACTTTCTTTGGCCCCATGGTGGCTTATTTCACAGTCACAATCAATAAACAAGCACCAAAATGAAGGGATGAATGGATGAACATGCAGAGTATTCCTTACTCGACAAGAAAGAGATGCAGACTGAGTGTGATACGCGTGAGGAAGTGGCGTCGCCGGCGGGTTGACGTGTCCCATTCGGCCGATAAGCGAAAAAATGGCTAATAACCGGAAGCCGAAAAATCGGCCTATAAGCGAGTTGGCCGATAACAGGAACGGCTGATAAGTGAGGGTCCACTGTACATTATGAGAAATAGACAAAATAATTCATTTCTGCTTCTTTGAGCTTAATTTCAAGCTATTTTGAGTACTAAAAGACATACTATTTTGAGTACTAAAAATTATCTCTATTTCTGTAATAGATCTTCCAGTCTATTTAAGAGACCAAGAAACCACGAATACAACTAAAAAAAATACGAAAATGCACCGCAAAGTCGTTGTTTTAATCCAAAAACACGATTGCAGTTTTTTTTTCTCATTATGCACTGTGTGCTGCAGGATTTGTTTTATATGGTACACACTTACCACATAGATAAATTCTCTCATATCTAGGCCCAAATTTTCCTCTCGCAGCTTATCTGAGTGAGCTGAGCTCATGGTGTATTTGTACGGCTTGGACCCTGGCTTCAAAGCTGTAGAACTATGGGATGGACCCTCAGAGGGTTAACTGTAGTATTGGCACACCTCTGGCAAGGCAGTGGTGGTGAAAGTGTTTCTTCCATTTTGGGTTATCCTACCTTGCTGGGAGATAGCCAGTGTGTTAAAAAAAAATGACTTAAACCATTATATATTTCTTACATTGTGTCACTAGTAGCGTTAGCATATTTGACATTCAGGGTGACCCCTAGTTGCACTACTACTACTGTAATCCCCCACTCAACAACAATTTGTTTTTAAGCCAAATTAATTTTACATATTTTTTGGAGGCTCTCTTGATGCTGATTGAGGACTCATGATCCAGGGAATTGGCACTACCCTCCTCTCTCTTATTTTTATCAAACCTGATTGCCTATAATAAAAATGCTAATAATATTGGAAATGTAATCCTGAAAAAATAATTTATACAAAGCAATTAGCTTCATGTTATATGGATTTATATATGTACTCAATACTATATATTATAAGTAGAAAGTGTCATTTAATAATTATTCTTTATTTCTGCTTAAGAGTTCCAAATTTCTTTTTTATACAAATTTTGTTTTAAGCTAATTTCCAGAGCTTTTTTTTTTCTTCAGTTCTTCTTTCTTCTTCTTAATGTTCACTCTTTTTCCTGAGGATTGAACCTAGACCCTTCTTTAGGAGAGCCACAAGTCTGACAGCTCAATAAAGTCAGGTGGCACAGAGCATACTGGTAACTATAATTTTAAAATCTTGTTGGATTCATAAATATCTGACCAAGGAGGGAGATGTACCTTTCTCTCTCTCTTTCTGGAGTAATGTTACTAGATTTGTGTATGGGGCAACTTATAAAATACTCTTACGGTTTCTGTAACTTACCCTTGCTTAGTACTTGACCCATAAAAAAATATGCATTTCTTGAGGGTTTAGTTCATTTGTGTGAAACTACTGTATACTCTTTATATTTTACAGTGTCTGATGGAAATGACGAAACATGCACCTTTCCTCTACACAACTGAAATTGAGAATCTGTCTCAGCTATGTTATCGCTCCTTTGATAATAGCAACTATGATGTGCGCTGCACAGTAGCTAAACTACTAGGAACTGTGCTTGCCACCACACAGAATCCTCCAAAGGAATTTGCCAAAGGTAAGAATGTAAAGTGATGATTTGTTTTTATTAGTTGTTCAAGAAATTACCTATACTTTCAAGTGATTCTTGTATGTCTGCAAAGGAGCAGAGCAATTGAGCGAGGTGAGAGTCAGACGTGGGGTTTTCTTCTGATATTCTTCAGGTAATTTTAGGAAACCGCATGATTAAAGATGCTGTGAAAAACTAGAGGAAGGTTTTCTTGAGTTTAGCTTAGTAAACTCAAAGTTTTTTAACCATCGGGTTTTTGTGTAGCTTACCAATTCTTATATTACATGGGCTTGTTCTTTGTGAAAAAACCTACTTGATAAAGTGATGGAGCATAATGGGATTTACACATGTATACATGGATAAAGATATGACTATCTTTTCTAAGCACATCAGACATGTGCATTTATGTAGAGTGGTCCCTCGGTTTTCGTGCATCTCCAAACTCGAACATTTATGTAAGTGTATTTTCGTAAGTGCTGTTGCAAGTGTATTTTTGGGGGTCTGAAATAGACTAACCTATGTGACATTATTTCTTAAGGAAGTAAAGTCGTTCGGTAATGGCACTTGAGCAGCATTCTGGAACGAATTTTCGGCGAAAACCGAGGGACCACTGTATATAAAACATTATATGCTTTTAGACAAAAATCATATTTTTTACCTCACTATGTGCATTTTTCAGGGAGTAGTAAAGGAGGAGTGGTCAAACTATTGTCACTTGAAGAGACATTAACGGTGCTCTTGACGGGATTTTTACGTGGGGGAAGTAGTTTTCTTAAAGGTACTGGTGAAATGATCAAAGGTTCTTCATCAGTGTCACGTGAAGTCAGAGTTGGCATCACCCAAGTAAGTAACAGTATGCCATAATATATATGAGTGTATGCATTGTTTATCATTTTTATTATAGTGCTTTATGCTCATGATATACATTTATAAAAGATATACTGCACATATTTATAGAAATTTAACTTTTTTTTTTTTGTCATAGGCCTATGTGGTACTCGTTCAAGAATTGGGAGCATTATGGCTGGAGCGAAATATTTCAACCCTATTGGCCCATCTCACTGAGCTCGTGGCCAGCCCTAAAGCCACCACATCCCATGTCGATGCAGTATATTCCCGCAAATGTGTTAATTTTATCCTAAGGGCTACTCTAGGACGCATGATTGGAGAGAAGACACAGACTGCTGCCTGCAAAGAAATTACACAGCTAATTATTAAGCACATGAATAGTGTGGGTATGTAATCAAATTAAAAAAATCTATGCAGGTTTTCTTCCTCCATAAGTCATGCATGTCGTAACAGGAGACTAAAATGCCAGGAGCAAGGGGCTAGTAATCCCTTCTGTATAAATTACTAAATTTAAAAAGGAAAACTTCATGTTTTGTTTTTTTTGGTCACCCTGCCTCAGTGGGATACGGCCAGTTCGTTGAAAAAAAAGTACAGGTTTTCCTCATTGTTGCTCCTATATATCACTTTATCTCCATATAATGTTCATCATATTGTTGTCATAATATGATTATCATTTTTTTTTTTTTTCAACAAGTCGGCCGTCTCCCACTGAGGCAGGGTGACCCAAAAAGAAAGAAAATCCCCAAAAAGAAAATACTTTCATCATCATTCAACACTTTCACCACACTCATACATAATCACTGTCTTTGCAGAGGCACTCAGATACGACAGCTGAGAATAGTCCCTCCCAGCTGTCACTATCTCAGACCCCTCCTTTAAAGTGCAGGCATTGTACTTCCCATTTCCAGGACTCAAGTCCATTATCATTGCTAAATAATTTGCATTTTCACTTTGCACATGACATGAGTAAAGTTTGGTGATTTTTTTTTTTTTTTTTTTTTAACCAGGTTGTCTATTTCCCACCAAGTTATAATAATAATAATATCATAATAATAATAAATTTTTATTTCATTGTAAGTTTACATTGAGATTTTGTTATTACAAACATGAACTGAAGTGCAAAGAGAGCCACTAGCATGCCATGGCATTAAGGGCAGATTAATCTAATGGCTTATAGACTACTTAATACTTGAGAAATTGATTGAGTTTGTTTTAGTTAAACATTAGCTTATAACAGTTAATAAATGTACTCAAATTACAATATGAGGATATTACATTGTGACAAGTGTTTTGTAGGATGGTTACATCAATAGTAAATATAGAAATTATATTATAGGAAAATAACAGTGAGCATTGTTGAAAGTAATTTACAGTACGAGTACAGTGGACCCTCGGTTAACGAACACCCCGGAAATCGTACAATTATGTAAGTATAATATTGTAAGTGCATGTGGAAGTGTATTTTTGGGGGTCTGAAATAGACTAACCTACGTGACATTATTTCTTAAGGAAGTAAATTCGTTCGGTAATGGCACTTGAGCAGGCTTCTGGGATGAAGTTTTTTCGTTAACCGAGGGTCCACTGTATTTAGTTTAGGGTGAGTAGGTGGTTTTTGAGAAGAGTTTTAAATTGATGTTCAGACCAGGTTATTTTAGTATTTATTGGTAATGAATTCCAGATTTTGGGGCCCTTTATGTGCATAGAATTTTTACACAAAAGTGGGCCTTAGACAAGGATGTGTGATGTCACTGTGGTGGTTCAATATATTTATAGATGGGGTTGTAAGAGAAGTGAATGCGAGGGTCTTGGCAAGAGGTGTGGGGTTAAAAGATAAAGAATCAAATACAAAGTGGGAGTTGTCACAGTTGCTTTTTGCTGATGCCACTGTGCTTTTGGGAGATTCTGAAGAGAAGTTGCAGAGGTTGGTGGATGAATTTGGTAGGGTGTGTAAAAGAAGAAAATTGAAAGTGAATATAGGAAAGAGTAAGGTGATGAGGATAACAAAAAGATTAGGTGACGAAAGATTGGATATCAGATTGGAGGGAAAGAGTATGGAGGAGGTGAATGTATTCAGATATTTGGGAGTGGACATGTCAGCAGATGGGTCTATGAAGGATGAGGTGAATCATAGAATTGATGAGGGGAAAAGGGTGAGTGGAGCCCTTATGAGTCTGTGGAGACAAAGAACTTTGTCCATGGAAGTAAAGAGGGGAATGTATGAGAGTATAGTTATACCAACACTCTTATATGGGTGTGAAGCATGGGTGATGAATGTTGCAACGTGGAGAATTCTGGAGGCACTGGACATGTCATGTCTGAATTCAATGTGTGGTGTGAATATAATTCAGAGAATTCAGAGTTTGGAAATTAGGAGGAGGTGCGTGATTACCAAAACTATTATCCAGAGATCTGAGGAGGGGTTGTTGAGGTGGTTCGGACATGTAGAGAGAATGGAACGAGACAGAATGACTTCGAGAGTGTATAAGTCTGTAGTGGAGGGAAGGCGGGGTAGGGGTCGGCAAAGGGCTTGGACTTCCAGCAAGCATGTGTGAGCGTATTTGATAGGAGTGAATGGAGACAAATACTTGACGTGCTGTTGGAGTGTGAGCAAAGTAACATTTATGAAGGGATTCAGGGAAACCGGCAGGCCGGACTTGAGTCCTGGAGATGGGAAGTACAGTGTCTGCACTCTGAAGGTGTTGCAGTTTTATAACTGTAGTGTAAAGCACCCCTCTGGCAAGACAGTAATGGAGTGAATGATGATGAAAGTTTTTCTTTTTCGGGCCACCCTTCCTTGGTGGGAATCGGCCGATGTGTTAATAAATAAATAAAATTTTTACACAGGGTGATATGGACACTGGGTATATCAAAAAGTGATCTGTGTCTTGTGTTATGGTCATGGGTGCTATTAAAGTTGGTGAGGAGAATTTTAAGCGGAGGGTTTATATTAGAGTGTAGAGTTCTATGTATGTAGTATGCACAAGAATAAGTGTGAATGTTCTTTACGGTGAGTAGTTTTAGGCTTTTGAATATTGATGGAGTATGCTGTCTAGAGTGGGAATTTGTTATCATTCTGACTGCAGCGTTTTGCTGGGTTATGATTGGTCTAAGGTGATTTAATGTTGTTGATCCCCATGCACAAATTCCATAGATGAGATAAGGGTAGATGAGTGAATGATACAGTGCAAGGAGAGCTGATTGAGGCACATAGTAGCGTATCTTTGATAGTATGCCTACTGTCTTTGATATTTTCTTGGAAATTTGTTGTATGTGTGTTTGGAATTTAAGGCTTCTCTCAATGTGGATTCCTAGGAATTTTTTCTCTGAGTCTTGTGATGGGAGAACCATTGAGCGTTATGTTAAGTGGAACATTTGTGGCTCTGGTTCCAAACTGAATGAAGTAGGTCTTGTCAGTATTGAGAGTAAGTTTATTAGTCGTCATCCAGGTTGATATTTTCTGTAATTCAGTATTAACAGTGTTGGCCAGTATGACTGGGTTTGGGTGAGAGAAGACATATGTAGTGTCATCTGCAAACAATATGGGTTTGAGTACAGTGGACCCCCAGTGTTCGTGATGCTCCAAACTCGAACAATTATGTAAGTGTATTTTTGTAAGTGCTTTTGTAAGTGTATTTTTAGGGGTCTAAAAGGACTAGTCTAATTTACATTATTCCTTATGGGAATAAATTCGTTTGGTAATGGCACTTGAACAGCATTCTGGAATGAAAAAATCACGAACACCGGGGGTCCACTGTAGTTGCGATGCATTTGGTAGGTCATTGATGTAAATGAGGAATAGGAGTGCTCCTAGGACACTTCCTTGTGGGACACCGACTGTAATTTGTTGTGTGGAAGATTTAGCTCCATTTGTGTATACGTATTGGCTTCTGTTACTAGTGTGCTAATTTTGTGAGCAGTAAATCATGGTCGACTGTATCAAAAGCTTTGCGTAAATTAATGAAGATTCCCAGTGGGACCTCTTTCTTCTCAAGTGCGGTGTATATTAGCTCTAGCATGTGTATAATAGCATCATTTGTGCTCTTGCTAGTCCTGAATCCAAACTGACGGGTTGAGTACGTTGTGGGAGACGAGGTAGGAATAGATCAGCCTATGAATTAATTTTTCAAATATTTTAGAAAGCAGAGGTAAGTTAGATATTGGTCTATAATTATTCAAGTCTGCTTGATCACCTCCTTTGTGGATCAGGGTGACCCTCGCTATTTTGAGAATTGATGGGAAGGTAGAGGCTTCAATGGATTTGTTGAAGAGTGTTGCAATAATAGGTGACAGTACCTGAGAAGCTTTTTTGTACATAAAAGGTGGTAAGCTGTTTGTCTCCTGCCTTGTTTTTAAGGGTGTTGATGATGAGCGAGACTTCTATTGAGTTGGTTGGAGCTAAGAATAGTGTATTCGGATAGGTGTTGGTGAGGTAGTCTGATGGACGGGTGTTTGAGCTTGGGATTTTACTCGCTAGATTCTTTCCTATGGTGGAGAAGAAAAAATTAAGTCTATTTGCTGTCTCAGTTGGTGAGAGTAGGGGTTCATCTGATTTTGTTAATTTGATGGTTTTGTTCTTGGATATCTTTTTATTTCCTAGAATTTCAGATAGGGTTTTCCAGGTCTTTTTCATATCACCTTTTATGTTATGTAGTCTGTTCTCATAATGCAATCATTTAACCCTTTGGGGGTCCAAGGGGGGTCTCTGAAACTCGTTCTCAGGGTCCACGAATTTAAAAAAAAAAAAATTTATTTTTTCTTATGGAATGATAGAGAATCTTTTTCCGATCATAACGCCACAAAAATTATGAAATTTGATCGAAAACTAACGGAATTATGCTTTCGCGAAGTTAGCGGTAGCCATGACACTTACGCATCCGCGATTTCGCCCAGTTTGAGCCCTATTTTCGGCACATTCCAATGTTTCAGTGTACTAAAATTATAGCTATTTCGCTAGAACTCCATTTCTTCTATCGACTGAGTACAAGAAACCGCCTATTTACCAATTTCAACTACCCAAAATAGTGGTCAGAAAATGGCAATTTGGCCAATTTCACACAAATTTCAAACGATGCCAATTTCAAAATAGGATCCATAATAAACAAGACAGACATTCCTGGCACTAAAATAACATCTTCTCTGTTCATTAGTCATGTCTCCAGGCCCCTCTTACATTACGTTTGCTTTCCATTTTGAATTTATATTCTCACAAAAAAATAGAAGATTTATTGTTATGTATACAACTGCATCATTGTAAAAATGGTATAAATAATATCAGTGCACTTGTGCATGAATATTAGACTCGCCAGTTGATGTGTATTGGACGCATGGTGTGATTTGTTTACTCTTGAACATCGTCAAAAATCGAACATTTTTGCTACTTTGAGCTCAATTTCAAGGTACTTGTTATTGTCAAACCAATCAAAATCATCTCTATTTCTGTAATATATCTTCCATTCTATCAAATGAGAACAAGAAAACGAGAATACAACAATAAATACTATACGAAAATAGACTGCAAAGTCGCTGTTTTAAACCAAAAACACGGTCAGAGTTTTTTTTCCCTCATTATGCACTGTGGTGGTGCAGGAATTTTTTTATACTGCGCACACTGACCGCACAGACCCATTCTATCACATCTAGGCATAACAGCCTGTTTCTGCTTGATTTGAGGGCGCTAGAATTTAGGCGTACTAGTACGTCAATAACCCCAGTGCGTAAGACGTACTAGTACGACCAAAACCCCGAAAGGGTTAATAACTGTCTTGCCAGAAGTGTACAGATATCACCAGTCAAATGACCCTCTAAGCAGCATTCCCACCCATCATGTAAATTATATTTATTATACACAGGAAACCTTATAATGCAGGGGATACATTCAGGAAAATTGGCACCCCTGTGGAAACTAGCAGTATGTGAACCAAGAAACTTATGGGAAAGATAAAATTACATTTCAGAGACTTCCAAATTTACCAAATGATACTTTTTTAAATGTTCTACTACATACAGATTACTACAGTTTATCCTGCCTTGTATTTTAGTTGTTGTTGCTTGTTGATATGGAAGTATGTGGGGAACGTTGATGTGGCCCTACTGAGTTGAGGTGGGTGGCTGTGGCTCCTATATTGATGTGGATGCTGAGGTGTCAGCAGTTGATGGCTATACAATAATAATTTCCATTGAGGCTTTCAGTTTTCCTCTGGCCTTAACTAATTCGTGGATTTCCAGTAGTACTTTCACTAAGTGTTTAGTCCAAGTACATCAACGTCTCTCGGAGCCTCCTTTTTTTTTTTCTGTTCAAACTGATGTAACAATAGAGATGTTCTTTTCTTGTACAATACTTTTTCTTACTGTTGCCTTTTTTTTCCTGTTTTTTTTTTTTTTTTTTTTTTTTAGATGTGAGTGGAGAGGGTACCAAAGATGGAGGCGAAGGTGGTCAGCACGTGTTGGTGTGTCTATTACAAGAACTGGGATGCCTGTTACAGTCCCTCAGCACTACATGTGCTTCTGTAATTCTTGACACACAACTTAGTAAGAATTTTTTTGGATTACTTATTGAATTACAGTACATTAGTGATATTCAATAACTAGAGGTTGGAAGCCTGAATGTGTTTGGTCCCATAACAGAGGGAAGTAAAATGTGCTGTAATTTGTCAACTAATATATTAAATGCACAAGAAGGATGACTATTGATTTAGGAATTTCAGTAGGCAGTAATATCCATTATCATGAACCATAAAATGTGTGTGATTTTATGCTTACCTTTATGAAAGAGGATGTACTGTAGTAAAACTTAAGTCATAAGGCAATTCTTAACCCTTTGTGTTGAGATCCCTGCTCTCAGACTTTAAAAAAATAAAAATTATTTCAGCTTATGCAATGATAGAGAATCTTTTTCTAAAGGTAATGATACCAGACGTATGAAATTTGATGGAAAACTTATGGAATTATGCTCTTGTAAAGATAGCAGTCCCAGCAATATTTACTCATTGGTGATTTCATCCAATTTGTACTCTATTTTTGGCAAATTTCATTGTTCCAGTCTACCAAACTCGTAGCTATTTTGCTAGTATTCCTTCTATTCTATCAATTGAGTACAAGAAACCGCCTTTTACTTATTTCAGGTACCCAATAAAGTGATCAGAAATCAGTAATTTGGCCAATTTCATACAGAATTCAACAATTGCCAGTTTGAAAATAGGGTCCAGAATAAACAATGTAGACATTCCTGGCACTAAATAAACATTTCCTCTGTTCCTTAGTCATGCCTCCAGGCCCCTCTTATATTACACCACATTTTCATTTTGAATTTTTATTCACACAAATAATAGAAAATTTACTGTTATGCAGACTACTGCATTATTGTAATAATTGTATAAATAATGTCAGTGCATTCCTAAATGCATATTAGACTGACCAGTTGGACGCGTATTGGGCAAGTGGCATCATTTGTGTGCTCTCGAATATCAGCAAAAATCAAACATTTCCACTACTTTGAGCTCAATTTCAAACTACTTTCAGTCTTGAAACTAATCAGAATCATCTCTGTTTCTGTAATATATCTTCCATTCTATCAAATGAGACCAAGAAACCAAGACTACAACCATAAAAACCATACAGACTTACACTGCAAAGTCACTGTTTTAAACCAAAAAATACGGTCGCAGTTTTTTCCTTGTGCACTGCATGCTGCAGGATTTTTTTATATGGTGCACACTTACTGCATAGACCCTTTCTCTCATATCTATGCCCAAATTTACCACTCGCAACTTATCTGAGTGAGCCGAGCTCATGGCATCATACTACGGAACCAACAATGGCTTCAAAGCCGTGATATGACAAGACCGACACTGAAAAGGTTTAGAAGTAGGTATGCGAATGTAGAGTATAGTAAGAAATGCATCCTGAAATTTGTGGGAGACAGCCAAGGCAGGCAGAAAAGAAAATCAGATTAGTTTATATGATCATCTGATGAAACTTTTTAGCACATAAGGCACTTTGAACGAGATTTAGACTTGAAAAGAATATAGTTCATTGGATTCACATGTGTTTAGATTGTTTAAATGTTGCTCAAAGGACAGTAAAAGGCCTTGAGACTCCTGTGGAAAATCTGTTGACAAGGAAAAATTTTAGTAGGACAACTGAGGCAGTGATTAGGATAAGACTGCCCTAGGGGTCAGTTAAAGCTAACAAAATTAACATCTTTTTACAGATTTGGTGGATGCAGTAGTTGCTGTTTTGCTTCATCCAAGTAGTGCAGTAAGGTTGAGTGCAGCATGGTGTCTCCGGTGTATCTGTCTTGCCCTACCCTCTCAGCTACACCCCCTCATCACTCGTTGCTGTGATCGTCTTGATGCCCTCAAGTCATCACCAGAAGCCATTGCTGGATATAGGTATGTGTGCTATATTTTTTTTTTAATTTTAAGATGTTCATGCATTAAGGTAAATAAAAGATTTAAGGTACAATACTACATTTGTAAAAATATGAGATTTATGAACTCGTATGAAGTTATAATGGCACTTTACTGTACATCAATGGCAAAAATTATAGGGGAATAAGTCTGTTGAGTATTCGTTTAGGCCCCTTAACTCGACGTTTGGTTCATCCCACAGCGACAGTTCTGCTTACCAAAAATAGCCCACTAGATACTCAGATTAGCTGCCGGAGCTTCATTAATCTTTTTCTTTTTAGTAAGCTATACAGGAAAAGGGGTTACTAGCCCATTGTTCCCGGCATTTTAGTTGACTTTTACAACACGCATGGCTTACGGAGGAAAGATTCTTATTCCACTTCCCCATGGATATGAAAGGAAAAGCAATAAGAACAAGAACTATTAAGATAAAATCAAAGAAAACTCAGATGAGTGTGTATACATAAACGTGTACATGTTTGCGTAGCGTGACCTAAATGTAAGTAGAAGTAGCAAGACGTACCTGAAATCTTGCATGTTTATGAGACAGAAAAAAGACACCAGCAATCCTTCTTTCAACAAGTCGGCCGTTTCCACCGAAGCAGGGTGGCCCAAAATGAAAACGAAAGTTTTCCTTTTACATTTAGTAATATATACAGGAAAAGGGGTTACTAGCCCCTTGCTCCCGGCATTTTAGTCGCCTCTTACGACACGCATGGCTTACGGAGGAAGAATTCTGTTCCACTTCCCCATGGAGATAAGAGGAAATAAGAACAAGAACTAGTAAGAAAATAGAAGAAAACCCAGAGGGGTGTTATATATATATGCTTGTGCATGAATGTGTAGTGTGACCTAAGTGTAAGTAGAAGTAGCAAGATGTACCTGAAATCTTGCATGTTTATGAGACAGAAAAAGACACCAGCAATCCTACCATCATATAAAACAAATACAGGCTTTCGTTTTACACTCACTTGGCAGGACGGTAGTACCTCCCTGGGTGGTTGCTGACTACCATCCTACTGAAAGTGTTGAATGATGATGAAAGTATTTTCTTTTGGGGATTTTCTTTCTTTTTGGGTCACCCTGCCTGGGTGGGAGACGGCCGACTTGTTGAAAAAAAAAAAAAAGTCTGTTGAGTATACCTGGTAAAGTGTATGGTAGTTATTATTGAAAGAATTAAGAGCAAGACGGAGAGTAGGATAGCAGATAAACAAGGAGGTTTTAGGAAAGGTAGGGGGTGTGTAGACCAAGTGTTTACAGTGAAACATATAGCTGAACAGTATTTAGATAAGGGTAAAGATGTTTTTCTGGCATTTATGGATTTGGAAAAGGCATATGACAGGGTGGATAGGGGCAATGTGGCAGATGTTGTAGGTGTATAGAATAGGAGGTAGGTTACTGAAAGCAGTGAAGAGTTTATACGAGGATAGTGAGGCTCAGGTTAGAGTATGTAGGAGAAAGGGAGATTATTTCCCAGTAAAAGTAGGCCTTAGACAAGGATGTATGATGTAACCATGGCTGTTCAATATAGTTATAGATGGGGTTGTAAGAGAAGTAAATGCGCGGGTGTTGGCAAGAGGTGTGGGGTTAAAAGATAAAGAATCTAACACAAAGTGGGAGTTGTCACAGCTGCTTTTTGCTGATGACACTGTGCTATTGGGAGATTCTGAAGAGAAGTTGCAGAGGTTGGTGGACGAGTTTTGTAGGGTATGTAAAGAAGGAAATTGAAAGTGAATATAGGAAAGAGTTAGGTGATGAGGATAACAAAAGATTAGGTGATGAAAGATTGGATATCAGATTGGAGGGAGAGAGTATGGAGGAGGTGAATGTATTAAAATATTTGGGAGTGGACATGTCAGCAGATGGGTCTATGAAGGATGAGGGAATCATAGAATTGATGAGGGTAAAAGGGTAAGTGGTGCACTTAGGAGTCTGTGGAGACAAAGAACTTTGTCCGTGGAAGCAAGAGGGAATGTATGAGTATAGTTATACCAACACTCTTTATAGGTGTGAAGCATGGGTGGTGAATGTTGCAACAAGGAGAAGGCTGGAGGCAATGGAGATGTCATGTCTGAGATCAATGTGTGGTGTGAATATAATGCAGCGATCGTAGTGTGGAAATTAGGAGGAGGTATGGGATTACCAAGACTATTATCCAGAGGGCTGAGGAAGGGTTGTTGAGGCAGTTTGGACATGTAGAGAGGGATGGAACAAAATAGAATGACTTTGAGAGTGTGTAAATCTGTAGTGGAGGGAAGGCGGGGTAGGGGTCGGCCTAGGAAAGGTTGGAGGGAGGGGTAAAGGAGGTTTTGCGTGCGAGGGGCTTGACTTCCAGCAAGCATGCATGAGCGTATTTGATAGGAGTGAATGGAGACAAATGGTTTTAATACTTGATGTGCTGTTGGAGTGGAAGCAAAGTAACATTTATGAAGGGGTTCAGGAAACCGGCAGGCTGGACTTGAGTCCTGGAATGGGAAGTACAGTGCCCGCACTCTGAA